>JAHWFO010043715.1:43084-82674 GCA_023313115.1 Rhysida immarginata
TTTTGGATTTCTACCAGGTGTTTCAGTTTCAATGTCCAATACCTGTAATAGAAATAAAAATATTCAACAAAATGGAATTTTGCGTGTCTCAAATGTTTAAAGAACTGCCCTCAGATGCTGAATGGAGATGTCCAATATGTAAATCTGCGAATGACAGGGTATTAATCTGTTGCACAGTTAGTCATTTTTTTCAAAGAAAGCTTTTCTTCCACTCACAAATGACCTACGACAATGCCTCGCCAATCTCAATTCATAACCGATGAAGTGGCTGGAATCTGACGATTGAAAGCCAACGGACTTTCTGTTGCTGATATTGTCACAATTACTGGAAGTTCTACAGCAGGGGTTTATAATGTCTTGAAGAGGAGTTCATCCTTCCACCAAAAACCACGATCTGGTCGTCCCAAAGCTACCCAACTCGCGACGACTGGGTATCTCCAGATATAAAATGTGACTGGGTTAAACATATCGAAAGACACTGTACACCGGCGAATAATTGCGAGTGGGCATGTTGTGTACAAAAAAAAATGATGAAGAAACCACCTCTGACTGTCAAGTACATTCAAGACAGGCTACGTTGGGCATAAGAACACATGGCCTTGAAAGACGAATGGATGTCGGTGTTGTTCAGTGAAGAAAAGAAGTGGAACTTGGATGGTCCTGATGGGTGGGCATCATACTGGCCTACGAGAGGAACCGAAGACTTTTTACTCAAGACAACAAGGAGGTGGTTCTGTCATGATATGCGGCGGCTTCGCATTCAACGGTACAACCAATTTGGTTTTCGTCAGTGGAAGAGAAAATTCGATGATACACCAAGAAACCCTTACACAGTATCTGTGGCCCGGAATTCATGTTCCAGCAGGATAACGCCAGCATCCATACTTCACGGTCAACAATGGAATGGTTCAAAAAACAAAATATTCACGTTATGACGTGGCCTCCAAAAAGCCCAGACTTGAACCTCATAGAGAATCTATGGGGAATCATGTCTCGTGCAGTTTATGCCGGCGGACGTCAATTTTCTTCCACTAATGCATTGAAAAAAGCAATTGAAGAAGCATGGTTCAATGTAAGACCAGAAACATTGTTCAACCTCATAAACTCAATGCCGAGCAGAGTATTTGAAACAATCAAGGCAAATCGTCGTTCAATTTAAGCCATTGTATACTTTATGCAATATTTTTCAGTCATTCTTTAAACTTTTGAGACACGCAAAATTCTATTCTATTTTGTTGAATATTTTTATTTCTATTACGTTTTCGTGAATAATATCTTCAGCAGTTTCTTTTAAGTGCTTTGTACAGCTAATAATTAAAGTATTTGTATGTACCTTCAGTAGTCTTTTTTCTTTTGAACAAAAACATGTTTCTTTAAACTTTTGAGACGCACCTTAGCTAGTGACAACAATATACATTACCTAACAACAATAACATGCCATATCATAGCACTGAAACTTTCCAATCGCGTGTAACTCAAAATTTTTATGCTATATTCATTCATAACACGTTATTTCAAATTGTTTGATATATTACATACCAAACCTTAGCATTGTAAGTTCCGATGGACCATAATGATACCACTAAACCACGTACTTTTGAAACAATATCGAATATCATTAGTTTTCCGTCATATTCATTCATTACATGTCATTACAAATCGTTTAATATACACTCACATGCTAAAAGTCATGGGATAGCGGTGGCCTATTTTTCAAGTGGCAGTAGCATCATGTGCAAACAGTATAAATATGTAAATCAGTGTGAGTAGGTTTAGTTACACTGTCATGAGTAACGGGTGAAGTGTTCAGTGTGACAATGGCTACACGAGGAGAGCTATCCTAGTTCGAACGTGGCCTGGTATGTGGAGCACAACGTATGGGTCATTCAACATCGGAGGTGGCTCAAGAATTCAACATCTCACGGTCCACAGTTTCAAAAGTCTACCGAGAGTACCAACTTGACGGCATTACCTCCCACCATGGACAACGCAGTGGTCGACCACACCTTCTCAATGAACGGGACCAACGACGTCTAAGTAGGATGGTCACCGCTAACAGGCAACTGACACTACGCCAGATGACATCAGATTTTAACCAGGGTGATACTAGAGCTGTATCAATGCGAACTGTGAAACGAAATCTGGTGTCCACGGGATATGGAAGCAGAAGACCCACGAGGGTGCACTTGCTAATAACAAGATATCGTCAGCAACATCTCTCCTGGGCCCATGAGCACATCGACTGAACACGTGACAAGTGGTCTCTGATGAGTCTCGATTCAGCTGATACGAGCTGATAGTAAGGTTCGAGTGTGATGCAGACCCCATGAAGGTCATGGACCCAAGTTGTCAAGCATGCACTGTGGAAGCCGATGGTGGCTCCGTAATGGCCAACTGTGGAAAGCTCTCCAGTCGGAATGGTCGGCAATGTCTTCAGACGTCTTCCACCGACTTGAGGAATCAATGCCACGTCACACTGTGGCACTTCGCCGGATTAGAGGAGGTCCCATACGTTATAAGGTGCTATCCCATGACTTTTAGCATGTGAGTGTACAGGGTGTTCAAAAAGTCTGGTAACATGGCAAATATCTCAAAGCTGCCAGGTAGGCGAGATCTGACGATTGTAGTTTAAAGGTAACAGGGAGGGGGGGGGGGGTCCATTGCCGCACTCAAATTTGACCTTGACCCCCAAATTTAAGGTCATCCATTTGCTAACTCGAAAACTCTTAAAGATAGAGAAAAATTTCCAATTGCAACCCTGTACAGCAACACCACATTAGTCTAAACACAATTTTTAATCACGCCTTGAAAGATTTTGAGAAAATGGGCGAGAAAGAGTGTACAGGCTGTCTTTTAGGAGGTGTTGCCATTACACAGAACACTTTAACAATTAAAGCTTATTTCATTAAACTGGAATGCTTACAAGTTAAAGGATTCTTATATGTTCTAATCTTATAGAGAACTGCTACTTTCTGCATTAAACTTTTCAGGTAGGTGTTAACTTTGAACTATGCATTTCCCATAGAAGTATGCCATGCTTAGCAACCAGAGGCTTCCTTAGCAACGTCATCTAATCTTAACAACCAAAGGCTTCTTTAGAAATCAAACGCTTTGCTTTTTATTCTCGAATGCCTTAAAATCCTATCGGTCCTGGGCATTTCGGTTGCCTGACTTGTTAGAACCGATAGGTATTTATGTTTTCACAATGTGCGTCCGTCCGTTTGTCTGTCTGTCTGTTGGTTCCGAATTTTCGACTTCCGTTTTCGCAATTCGACAACTTCGGGAAATCGGAAGACTGAGTTCGTTGGTGGAAAAAATAATAAAGGTTCAAAAGGTCAAAAAAATATAGGACACCAGGTTTTTCACTATAATATTCCATGTATAAAATGGCCTGTGCATTACCAAATGCTGTTCTCCCTTTAAGATTTTATAACTAAAGCAGAGAAACGGCTTGTGAATTAAGTAAAGACACGTGATCGTCTTCCTTGATGGTCAATATCAGTCAGAACTGGTTCAAGGGTATGTGGTTTAGTGGTACCATTAAGATCCACTGGAAACTTTCAATGCTAACATATGGCATGTATTATATCAAACAGCTTGAAATAACATGTCATGAATGAATATTAACGTAAAATTAATGATAGTCGACATAGGCTCAATGGCATGTGGTTTCATGGAATCAGTCAGGTTCAGGGGAAACTTTCAATGCTAAGATATGGCATGTAATATATCAAACAACTTGGAATGATGTGTCATGCATGAATATCACGTAAAATGAATGATAGTCGAAATTGGTTCAAATGAACTTGGATTTAGTGGAACCATTTTGGTTCATTGGAACTTTCTATGCTAAAATATGGCATAGAACATATCAAACGATTTGGAATGATGTGTCGTGAATGAATATAATGTAAAATTAATGATAGACGAAATTGGTTCAAAGGAACCTGGATTTAGTGGAAGCATTATGGTTTATTGGAACTTTCAATGCTAAGATACATCATGTAATATATCAAACAACTTGGAATGATGTGTAGTGAAAGAATATATCCTAAATGATACTCGAAATTGGTTCAAAGGGAGCTGGTTTAGTGGATCCATTTTGGTTCATTGGAACTTTCAATGCTAAGATACGGCATAAAATATATCAAACAACTTGGAATGATGTGTCATGCATGAATATAACGTAAAATTATTGATAGTCGAAATTGGTTCAAAGGCAGCTGGTTTAGTGGACCCATTTTGGTTCTTTGGAACTTTCAATGCTAAAATATGGCATGTAATATATCAAACGACTTGGAATGACGTACCATCAATGTATGTAACGTAAGATTAATGACAGTCGAAATTGGTACCATGGTGCGTTTTTTAAAGATACCATAATTGAACCATTGGAAACTTTCAATGCTAAGATATGGCATGTAATTACTTACGCCTTTTATTATCAAGAGTTAATTTGTGTTCTGCAAATTTTAACATTAGCTAGTAGCTAATTGTTCGCTTCCATAGTACATGGTTGCGTAGAAAAGCGTTAGCAATTGTTTATGAAGAAAGAATTCGCCCTTACACAGAACACTTCAACGAATAACGCTTATTTCATTAAATAGGAATGCTTACAAGTTAAAGGATTCTTCTATGTTCTAATCTATAGAGAACTGATACTTTCTGCATTAAAATTTTCAGGAAGTTTTACCCAGTTTGAACTATGCATTTCCCATAGAAGTATGCCTTGCTTAGCAACCAAAGGCTTCCTTAGCAACCTCATCTAATCTTAACAACCAAAGGCTTCTTTAGAAATCAAATGCTTTCCTTTTTATTCTCGAACTAGCTGAGATGCCCGTCTACGCCGAGCTTTTCAAGGCAAAACGAAGGCGGTCTATCAGTATCTATCTACTCTAGGTATATACCAATGTTGTTTAAGGTTTGATCCCGGGACTTGTTAATTGTCATTGCATAAGATGGGAGAACGGAAGATCGTCGACATTTGAACTACAAAATGATCAGTCGTGTGTAACGGTATTCTTGGTATTAAAACGAATTGCCTGCGTTATCCCCGCTGAGTATTGTAGCTTGTATTGAACATGATTATTCGGAATTGTCTGGTGTATTGTTTAATACTCAAAACATTCAACGTAATGACCGTCGATTCTACAATTTACCGACAACTTCGGACGTTGTTGTGTTTTTTTTTATCTGGCAGGGAATCAGTGCATATCGTGATACTATTTTGCGCCAGCGCTCAGAAAGTAGAGTTCGTCGGTTTTTAGAAAATCACCCTTGATTTGATCCTCTGCACTACGTGCTTATGTTTCCGTACGGAACGCAAGGGTGGCATATTTCTGTGCCGTCGAAAAACAATGCTCAAACCACCCGTCTTATGCTTACGATCTTCAAATTCGTCACGTAAATGTTGAAGCTCGGTGAAGACGGACATATACCGTGTGTTTCAAAAGTTCCCGAACTGCCTCTTCTGTATGTAGGGAAAGCCTAACCTATGACAGCAGCAGTAATGTTTGGCCAACAACTAAAATAAACCATGTGCTGAAATAAATTACATAAAATCAGTTTTACATAGTGGAAAAGTTTCTCAAATGTATTTATTTTATTTTTACATTCCCAAAGGAACGGAACATGTAGGTTACACCAAAGGAGAACCATCTCTTATGGTTCTTGCATACTGTATTTTATTTGTTTGCTTTCACTCAATACACGCTTTTTAAACTGTTACTGTACCGGTATAAGCTTAATACCGTATACCGTAGGTTTTATAAATAAAATTTCTATTTTTTACTTTAACCTTTTATTTCACTCTCATATTCGCGTATTTGCATTTATGTAAAATAAAGAGCGGGATTCGTAACGACTGGGAGCACCTATTAATTGAAAAAAAGAGGTTGAGAGACATTGGCTCCTGTCTACCAGCCCTTAGTATACTTGCACAACAGTACGGCATGCAGGGAAAGTCATCTTCTACGATCGGGAACTTTTGAAACATATGGTATAAAAAAAATCGCACCTTCCCGTCTTCGCCGAGCTTGTCAAGGCAAAACCAAGACGGGAAACAAAGTTGTTTCTGTTTAAAAAGTGTATTCTGAAGGATTCGGACCCACAATAGCAAGGTTGTCGAAACGCGCCATGTAACCAACGCGCCAAAATAGCATCATTGCAAAAATGTAAGTGATTTTTTTATTATAAAGAAAGCCTCGGCACTGAAACGTCATAAATTGTTACATCATCATAAGTCGACCAAATTTAGAGCTTATTATTGGTAGAAATGCGGTTAACAAAGGACGAAGTATGATGATGTAACAATGTATGACGTTTCAGTGCGGAGGCTTTCTTTATACATGTAGGAGGCGTTGGTTGTGCCCGGTGCAACCGAGCAGAGGCAATAAGCAATGTTAAACACCCATAGATTATACGAAAAGAAATATATTTAGTAATTTCTAAATCTGCCCAGAATCTGCCTTTACATAGCAATTCTGCATGCTGCAATTGAATGGGAGTATTACAGAAAAAGTTACATTTAGATCAGGTCTAGCTTGAACATTGAATGTGCCGTTCGCCCGACCATTAATTGAAGTGCTGCAATTCCACTCGTTGCCGTTGCCAGGGCAATTTTGCCTTCCAATCGAACAGTCGCCGGCACTTTTTCCAGTGAGAACATACAGCAGCCAAGTGGCCAATCAAGTTCAAGGCTGGATATCTTCGATATTTGCAACAGCTTCGTGTATCTGGGCTTTGCTGCTTCGTTGTTGAAGCAAATTGCGTTGACAATCCGAAACATGTTCATCTTCCGACTTGAGCAGCTGCATTGCGTACACGCGCTTTATGTCGGCCCCTTTGACGCGTAACCGAACGCCTTTTTCGGTCCTGTCGGCTTTCATACTCCGTTGGACTCGCAAAGGCTTCTTCGACCTCCGAGGCGGAGGCTCCGCGATTGTTTGAAATTTTCGCTTCGTCGGCGCCATAACCCTGTTCATTAAGAACCATTATTAATAGATATTCATTTAGAATTAGTTATTACATGCATCAAACAGTTATTGAGCTATTTTTCGAATCTCCCACACGTAGAATTGAAGTAGTATTATTAACGACTTATTATTGGTCACTGGTCTGAAGAGCCAATGAAAACTCCGAATTTAAAACTTTGAAAATTTTAACGAAATTCGTGATAAAGCAGTTTAATTTAAGACATTGCGTGATAAAGCAGTTTAATTAATATTAATCAACACTGTTTTATGTGTTATATTATTATTGTTAAAAAGAAAAGAGATTTTTAATTGTTTACTTTGCTGCGTCATTTACTTTGTTGCATCACTTACTTTTGTTGCGTCACTCGCGTCACTTGTTTCACTTGCCAATGAAAAGTGCGTATTTTCCATTCATGACAGACAGACTGACTGACTGACAGACTGACGGACATACCAAAATATATATATAGATACCTTAAATCCTATCGGTCTTGGGTATTTCGGTTGCCTGACTTGTTCTAATATGATTTTTTAAATGTTAATAAAAATGTGAATAAATGTTATTTATTTTTGTTTAGTCAAAAATATACAGATGTGTAAGTCTCTGTAATTTCGTGAGGCAATCTTTTTCTCTTAAAAGACTGTTGAAAGTCATTGCATCTCTGAATATACAGTGGGCGTTTAAGATTTAAGCGAGGACATTAAAAAATTTCCATTAATAATAGCAATAAAAAAAATTCTACTCCGGAATTCGTCACGCCCAATTTAAGAACCTTTTTCTCGGGAGACGCAAACCCTCTTGAAAACAACTTTATGCATTTGAACTCGTCTGGAATTTAAAAGATGCTCTCCCGTTGTCGTGTATAATATTCACCTGGATTGTCCCATTTCTGGCCGTATTTCATCCGTCTAAATCCTCGATGATACGGCTGAACGTGGAAGCTGAGGCTCCCACCGCAAACCCATCGCCTCCACACTTAGGGCCGTCGCACAAACTTAAGGCCCCTCTTCGCGGAAAAGGCGCATCGTTAACGGCCCGTTTCCACCACCGAAGCCAGGATTTCCACCCTTGATCCCCTTCAAGGGCAAATATTACGGCTTATCTTTCAAGGGAAAACTTTTCTTCCCTCTGTTTATCGCACGACTTTCACAACAGCTTTAGGGTTATTGTTTTCGCGCCTTTCTCTATACAGCATCGCTCACGAGATTTCCCAATGAGGAGCTCGTATCGAGACCTCCTTTACGATCTCTATATGTATATGAAACTTCAAATTTACGGCTAAATCTGTATGTATTATAACTTCATTATCTAAGGTCGTTGTTTTTTGAAGTTTTGAAACGATACAAATTCTTCAATTCTACTGATACTGAATGAGCTTGTTGGTTGATACACTATAAACCATTAGGGATGTCAGTCTCCAGCCGGAAGAACGTTTCGTGATGTAATTACCGGGTGACCCAAAAATGAGAGACGATTAGAAAAACCAATTAACGAAAAACGGAAGGCGATAGAAATGTACGGTTTGCTGCATTCTGCTCAGGAAACCAGGGAATTTATTCGCACCAAGTTTCAAAAATAGTTACAAAGTTCGTCAACAGATGGCGCAGACGCAGTCTGAGGACAAAATTCGCAAACGCAGTCTGAGGACAAAATTCGCAGACGCCCGTGCAAACATTTCAATTGGGAATGCCGAGCAAGGTATAGAATGCCGATCTGACGGGACGGAAAAGCATAGAGAACAACAGCGCCATCTGTTGACGAACTTTGTAACTGTTTTTGAAACTTGGTGCGAATGAATTCCCTGGTTTCCTGAGCAGAATGCAGCAAACCGTACATTTCTATCGCCTTCCGTTTTTCGTTAATTTATTTTTCAAATCGTCTCTCGGTTTTGGGACACCCGGCATTATCTACTGTCCGTTTCCCACGAAATTGCCCCTGCATTGTTGAAACTGCACTCTGCGCGCGCTGCAGTCGCGGATGCATCCACAGCACTGATAGGGGGGGGGGATCCTTAACCACGTGCAAGTTTCCCTGCCTACCCTCCATGCATTTTCGTATTTGTGTTCCCTATCAATGCTGTGGACGCATCCACGACTGCAGCGTGCTCAGTGAGCACTTTCAACAACGCAAGGGCATTTTCGTGGGAAACTGACAGTAGATAATACCGGGTGTCCCAAAACCGGATTGGTCCGATTTGGATGATTTTTTTTTTGTTTTGTTTGTTTTTTTATGCTGAACAAGTTTGCAATTGGGTTTTTTCTCTATCCCTTACGGTTTTTGAGATAAATTTTGAATGTGTCCTAATTTGCATATTTGGGATGATGAAAAGTGCACCATTGGATAGGCCACCCACAACTTCCTATTCATTGGATTCATCAAAATTGACATATCTGCTTCGGTTCAAAAAATAAAAGGGGGGGGGGCAGACTTATGGACCACCCTGTATATCTCAAGTTTCGTCAAAATCTGATTACCAGAACGGTCACTAGACGGGTCTAAATGGTGTCACTTTAATTAGAACCGCCCTGTATTAGCATGGAGGTCAATGAGAATAAATATGGTCCCTTTTACAGGAAAACGGGGAATTTATCAAAGGAGTAAACTCGAGAGTGAACCACATAAAGACTTGAGCGAAGACGACCCTTCAGAATATATTGCTGTCATTATTATCAAGACTGGCTAAAATCACTAAAAATAAATAAATAAATAAATAAATAAATAAAATACAGAGAATTTAAACATGATATGAGTACTTTTGTAAAGGATTTTGTTAAAAACAAAAATATTTATCTACTAGAGCCAAAAACACAGTGTGCCGTGGGCGCTGTCTCGAAAAACTCGCCAAATATTTACACAGTCTGTCGGGATTAGCTAAGCTTTCCAGGAAAACTGGATATTCCATTAATATTGTAAGCACAATAGATTGCGGGTAAAATTATTGCTTTTTTACAAACATAATAAATTATTAAAGTATACAGTGAGCTTAATCCAAGCAAAATTAGGTCCTCGAATAGGAAACGCATTTCGCTAAAAATACAGATATAAATAAAAAGCGCTCAATAAGTCCGCCGGTGTTTCAATTTCATTTTATTTCTGTTTCCGAGCGTCTTAAGCCTTCCTCTCATCACAAATATGCATTGAGTGGAAGGAAATCCATTTATCGTATTGGATGGTGGGCAAGGAAAAAAAAAAAAAAGAAAGCTATTCGAAGCACAGATGGCTTATTTGTCCATCTTTACACTGTTGTATCTCATCCAGAGTCAGTGAAATAGAAAACTGTTGTTCATCTTCGTTACTTACGGCCATTTGGAAGATCAAAAGGAAATGGATCTGAATTAGAATCGGCAGGCACACAAAGGCAACGGTCCCGCTTGCCTTCGAGTGACCAAGGCCTGCTTGTCTTCTTACAATTCCATCGGCCGTGACGTTATTCCATCGATAACATTCTTGTTTTCATCTTCCTTTTGCTTAGAATCCATTTACCCGTGTCGTTCTCAAGGCTCTCGAAACGCATTCCTTAGATTTGAGGAAGGATGAAAAACAATTGAAATGGCAACATTAAAGAGGGAACATCCTCTTCCTTACGCAAAAAAAAAAACACGAGAGATATAAGATTCGATAAAAAAAAATTTGCAAAACTTCCTATTATCCCGGATGCTTCTAAGTTCTTCATTTTATATTCAGACATAACTTAAGCACATATACGGAAAAAGGTGCTTTATGCTATATAACTCGATTTTCTCGAAGCGCATGAAAGATTTTCATAAACCTTTTTGGTCAATTGATAAAAATGGAACATCGCGCGAACGAGTTCGAATATGGCCGAAATGGACACAATGGCATATGCTCTAATGGTACCATTATCAATCAACGCCATAAACGAATATAAGGCTATTACGCGCCGTTTTCGAGATTATATTTCAATGAGGTGGTATTAATCAAACACCTCTAACAAAGTGTCCTGAATGACTATGACGAATAATTATTAACTTGAACTTCGTCCAAATTGGTTCATTGATACGTGTTCTAATGATACCATTAAGATATCCCTTAGAAACTTCCAATGCTAAGATAAGGCATGTGACACACAGAGCGAGCATATTATTATGACCACCCTGTCAGTATCTCGTTGGGCCACCTTTTGCCTTTAATACTGCGGTGATTCCTCGTGGCATTGATTCCACGAGATTTTATAAGGTGGTAAAAGGAATCAGACACCATGCCTGATGGATAGCACTGTCTAGTTGTGCTAGATTGGACGGTGGTGGATCCAGCCGTCTGATGGTTCGTTCGACTTCGTCCCAATGCTCAACTGGAGTGAGAACTGGGGATTGTGGGGGCCACCGAAGTAAGGTAAGGTCCCCCTCATGTTCCTGGAACCACTCCTGCACAATACGAGCTCTGTGGCATAGCCATCTCCATTGGGGTACGCCATCAACCTGACAGGATGGACTTAATCGGCGACGATACGGAAATATGCTCTGCCATCCAGACGTTGTCCAACACGTATTAACGGACCCAACGCTTGCCAGGAAAAACATTCCCCAGACCATAAGACTGCCCGCACCGGCCTGAAGGTTTGTACTCATGCATGCGGGGTCCATGCTTTCGTGCCGTTTCCGCCAGATTCACACGCGGCCGTCTGCATGATGTAACTGGAATCGTGACTCGTCAGACAACATGATTTGTTTCTACTGCTCGATAGTCCAGTCCTTGTGCTCCTGAGCGAATTGGAGTCGTTTCCGCTTGTTGGCTGCAGACAGCAAAGGTGTGCGGACAGGTCTTCGGCTTCCGTATCCCATACGATGCAGTGTGCGACGGACACTGCATTCAGAGACCGTTTCGGAGGACCCCTGATTAAAGTCAGCAGTCCGATCATCAACCATCCGCGGGCGGCCACAACACGAACGTTCAGACCCCTCTTCCGGCTAAGCGTCCAGTCTTTAAATACTTTAAGGACGGCTGCTGTTGAGCACCCCACGAATGCTGCTGTCTCGCTGATACTCGCTCCATAGCTCCGAGCACCTACAATCATCCTGCGTTCGAAGGCTGTTAAATGGCGTCGTTTGCCCATATTTGAAGAATGGAACATGTCTACTGTTGTCAACGACACTCAGCTTCCCTTTTTATATTGGTCCGGCCCGCTAGCAACATTGTGGCGACGTCCGTGCGCGCAATTGCATAAACTTGTCATGTGGTCCTAATAATATGCTCACTCAGTGTACATCAAACAACTCATAACGATGCGTCATGACTAAATAAATATCCAGACTAGACAATTTAGTGGACATGTCCAATAAATATCAGGTAATTTAGTGGACATCTCGGTTTCAATGTATAAATGAATTCAAGAAATGAAACTAAATGGTAACGTACATTTTACGAGGTTCACTCCAAAAGTAATGCACAATATTTTTTTAAAAATTTATTTTGTATTCTACACTTTTGAATGTTATGTTTTCTGTGATCGAGTTCCTTTGCTGTCAGAACGAGATAGTGTGAAACATTCACATACAGTTGAAAAATGTTTGGCTGTCGATTTCAGTACGGTTAGTCGGTGGGCAAGTAGATTATCAAGTGAAAGAGGATATACGGGATTCTCCTCGCAGCGGGAGACCCCCAGAACTCTCACTGACCAGTCTCTCAGATGTGATATCTATGCAAATTAGGGTCCAATTATCTCGGAAACCACTGCAAAGTTTTGAAAGCGACTTGTTTTCTTAATAATCCTTATGCAAAACCAACCCAGAAAATGTATTAACTTTGTTTCTATCTGCAATACACAGAACCTGAGACCGACCTTACAGTGTATAAAAAATTCTTTTTGCTACAGTAATCCTATAGTACACCCAATTAGCATAAAAATTCTTCAAATTACTCTAATCACTTCTAGAAATAAGCTCCTTTGGCCGTTTTCTTCAAAGTTCAGGCATTTTTGTGAAAATGGTACTTTGGGTGGAAAAAGTTCCCACTAGACCTCGGTTCGACGTATTATAGGGTTGGCACTGCCGTGCCTACCCTGATACAGAAAATATACATATAAAGTAATATTTCTTTCAACTTGAATATGAAAAATTACTAAGACCAAGTCACTATAAATAGGGATTAAGTTAATCAAACACTAAAAAAAAAAAATGCCATTGATTTTGTAAGAATGAGTTCCAGGCAGAAATCGAATGATTACCAAAATGGTTCAAATAAAAGCCTACAGCAAACGAGGAAAATCAATTAGGCAAATTTCTAAATGTTCTTTCAAGTAACAAGGACCTGAATTACATGAAACGAATGAATCAACTCCCGCCCTCAAAGAGACGCAAAGAGTAACGGTTGCAAAGGCCAAAGCACGCATGTATTTATTTATTTATTTATTTATTTATTTATTTAAAAAAGGTAAGTACAGTTAAGCAATAGGGCCCCAACAGGGACCGGTATGGTCAAAAGAGACCGAAGAGTTAGGTTCCTGTGGGCACCCAAGTATAATTTAAGGTGCATCCAATAAATATGAAAATGCAAATAACTCTTACATTTTTTAACACAATTAAATAACAAGTTATCTATCTATCTATATATATAAAGAAGGATGTTTGTGGGTCTGTCTGTGGGTCTGTCTGTGGGTCTGTTTTTTATACAAATCTACAGTTTTATTCCGATCTTGATAAAATTTCGCATACATGACCTTCAAAGCATGAGGAAGGTCACTGTCTACCTCAGATTTCGGAAAAATAATAAATATCGATAAAAAATCGATATTCATGGTTATGGCAAGGCATATTAATGAGAAATATCTCATGACCAACAATGCAAGGCAAAGTTTGTACAACAATAGGTATCAACAATGGTATCAACACGCAATTCACAAACGCTCTGCATGAACCAACAATCAATATCTCATGACTAACAATGAAAGAAAAAGTTTGTGCAAGTGTAATTATCCCGGGCAACGCCGGGTACCTCTTCTAGTTTATCTATATATATAAAGAAGGATGTTTGTGGGTCTGTCTGTGGGTCTGTTTTTTATACAAATCTACAGTTTTATTCCGATCTTGATAAAATTTCGCATACATGACCTTCAAAGCATGGGGAAGGTCACTGTCTACCTCAGATTTCGAAAAAATAATAATTATCGATAAAAAATCGATATTCATGGTTATAGCAAGGCATATTAATGAGAAATATCGCATGACCAACAATGCAAGACAAAGTTTTTGCAACAATGGTATCAACACGCAATTCACAAACACTCTGCACGGACCAACAATATATATCTCATGACCAACAATGCAAATAAAAGTTTGTGCAACAATAGATATCAACAATGGCTTCAACACGCAATTCACCAATAACAATAAGCTCAAAATGATGATGCAATAATAAAGCAATCCTTTCCAAGAATTATAACAATGAACATAAAATGATGATGCAATATGGATAAGTTTCAATTTGTAACAATGCATAGAATTCCTGTTATTCAGGCTTTTCTTAGAAAAGAGAGTTCTTAGTACTTAACAATTTCTTGAAAATCTTTAAAAATGATCAGTAAATGGAGATAATGGAGAGTTAGCAGACTATTGAGAAACAGTGGAAAGACGACAGAGAAAGCACTCCTTTAGCTCCGTGATGTATTGAGCAAATGGGAAGCAAGTAAATAGAAGAATCCGCGACCGCTAGCTGCACAAAGTGATGAATGGCCAAATTTTGCTTCAACACATCGAGAGAAGAGTGGAAATTGCAACAACACTAAGTATACATCTAAGGTAAGATTACGTGAGTAAGAAATTATTTAAAATAGCAGTGGCATCCTTGGAGAGGTCCAGCCATTGTGAGCCTTTAAAAAGATTTTTTTCGAATTTTCATTAAGAATTTTTACTGTATTAATTCTAAGCATTTTCATGTGTTTATTTTTAAGATATTGCAAAATTTAATTTAATTTTTTGAGATTGTTCTGTTTACATCCAAGTAATTATCCCGAGCAACGCCGGGTACCTTTGCTAGTTGTTTATAAATGACAATGTGAGCATGTTGACACAATGTAATGATAAAATAAGAAATAGAAAGAAAAATAAACTGAAAGGTCGCATGATCAGTCATCGCGCGATGTGCGGATAGTTAACATTAGGCGAACACAGAGACAAGGAAGATAACTTATTTCTCGTTATCATTAGGCCTAGTTATCATTCCTCGTTAAGATTTCGAAATTGATTCGTCGGAACCGTTAGCAGTTAAGAGACAAAGATAATAATTTCGATATTATTTCATAATAACTTTATTTATGCAGGCATTAGGAAATATTAATTGATTTAAAAATAAACGTTTCTTCAGAAATACAACGTAAGAATTTTGTTTTTTACGTGAAGAAGTTTTCCTTTTTGACCAGAATGGCTACCGCAACTGCCAGAAGTAAAGCCATAAGTCATCCAGTGACGTCACAATACGCATGCGCGTTAAGCACTTCTGACAAACAGGACTTACCTGTTATTCCAGATTACCTTGGACCATACCACTAACTGTGTTCAAAACACATAAGAGGTCCATCGCTTCATGGGGCTGCCGCCAAATTCTCTGCCAGCCATCGGTACAAAACAATGTGTAACGTGACTCGTCCGACCACATCACCTTTTTCCAGTCGTCTACTGTCCAGTCACACCGTTCTTTATACAAATGCAGGCGAACTATTCGGTTTGTTGGGGCTTCCTCACTGGCATGCGACTTCCCATCCCTGTTCACTTCAACTCTCGGCGCATTGTTCTGGAGGAGATGGGTTGCCATGATCCTTCATTGAAATCTGCCGTCAGTTTTGCCGCACAATCCGTCTCAGACGACGTCATCCCTGTCTGTGTTGACTGTTTTTGATCCACGTTTCGACAACTCTTGTGGATTCCGTTTCCACGCATTAAACACCTTGGAGACCTGACCTTTTGAGATACCGGTCAGTTATACTGTCCTGGAAATCGTAACTGCAGCTAAACGGGCTCCCACAGTAACTCCTTTTTTGGAACTCAGGCAGGTCTGCTGTTTTCCCCATCATTTTGCTCAACTTGAGCAGCTACAGCTTGTTCCTACCCTGTACCTCACATAGTTGCATTCATTTGCATATCACAATCGTCTCTGACCTGTGACTCCGCTTTACATATCAGTACAGCAATTCATCACGGGTTTCTAATTCATTGACCAGTGTGTATAGATGTTGTAAAGGCAAAAGGTGGACAAATTACAAAGTAAACAACTTTGTTTTTTGTTTGTTTTTTTAAGGATTACAAGTTAATAGTCCAAACTTTTGACCACCCTCTATTTGTTAATTTTTTTAATAAAGCAAACAAAACAAAAATCAAATAAGTTTGCGCTACTTCCAAATGATAAAAAATATCTTTTCCCTAAAATGATACACTGGTGGACAAAAGTTTGGGGTAGGTGTGGTTTCTAAGAAAACAATTATTTAGAGATTTTATTGTTATGGCACCTTTTAAGTTACTATTGAATATATCAAAATTGACAATTGAAAAATTGATCTTTTCATTTATTTTTAAGTTACATGCAAACTATGCAAACTGAACTGATCAAAAGTTTGGGGTAACAGGTAAATAACTGATATTCTTTACAGTAAAGTGCATGAATATTTGTCCATTGATTTTTTGGAATGTGAAGAAGTGTCTTAAGATGACTTCTGATGAAAAACGAAGGAAATTCATGCATTGTATGCTCAACACAACAACTTCAAGCGAGAAGCTGAAATTGCTCATGTTGGCTACAATAGACTAATCAGGACAATTAAAAATGAAAACAGGAAGACAGGAAAGAAGATGGGAAACCCATCTGCACTTACAAGACGGACAAAATCTAGCTTAAAACGCCATGGGAGAAGAGAAATTGCAGCTGGCCACATTGTAAACAGTACGCGCATCGAAGTAAATCTTGATTTGAAGGCTTCAACCAGAACCATTGCAGCGTGAATTGCAGCGTGAGAACTTTCACTATGAAGCTATTGAAAAATCACTGCCATTAATACCAAAAAATAATATAGCAAGACTTCAATTTGCTCAGAAACACATCATGAGAAGACTGATTCTGGGTTGGTGGTATTTTCTGATGAAAAACGATTTTTCCATGGATGGACCTGATAACATGTGCAGTTATGTTAAAAACCAAATTGCTCTGGTCAGAAATAAGCACCAAATGGGAGGAGTAACAATTTCGGATACACTCCAGCAGGTACCCTGAAACTCCTTACTGTTTGTTGTTTTTTTTGCTCGGAGTGAATTTTTTTTTAAAGACTGGAGGGCTGTGCCCCCCAGAACCCCCCTCTAACGAACTGATATATACCCCAACCTATTTGGTTACAGGGGGCAGTTGGTTTCCCCCCGGCCGGTTACAGGTTTCGCGACAATTCAATTGTCACTGGACATTCAATTTCTCGGTATATATCACTTATATCAGGTATATATTATTACTCGGCGCAGCCCCCCCCAGTCTTTAAAAAAAAACAGTAAAAAAACAGTAAGGAGTTTCAGGGTACCTGCTGGAGTGTATCCGAAATTGTCACAGCCATTTCAAACACGGGTCACCTTAAGATAAAAGTAATTGAGGGTAAATATACGGCAACCAATACTTAGAAGACCTTCAAAACACATCCATTCTTCTCTGCAAGAGACACTACGGCCAAAAACAATGGGTATGGCAGCAAGACAATGCATCTATCCACACAGCACGAATTTTTACTGAATGATTTTCCACTAACAAAGTTCGTACACTAGACTGGCCGGCAAAGAGTCCCGACCTCAACATTATAGAAAATGTTTGGCATCTTATGAGCCAGGATATTTATGCTGACAAACAGTATTCAACTCTTCTGCAGCTAATCAATGCCATTGAGGCCTCCGCTGTTAAAATAGCACCAAACACCATCAACAAGTTATTTTCTTCAAAGACAAATCGTCTTCTTCAAGTTATAAAGTGAAATAGCGGTCAGATTTCATATTAATTTCCTTTACTTTTGATATCTTGATGATTATTTACGTGTTACCCCAAACTTTTGACCAGTGTAATTTGCATTATTTGGATGTAACTTAAAAACAAATTAAAAGATCAATTATTCAATTGTCAATTTTGATATATTCAATAGGAAGTAAAAAGGTGTCATAACAATAAAATCTCTAAATAATTGTTTTCTTAGAAAACACACTTAGCCCAAACTTTTGGCCACCACTGTATCTTTTATGAAGATTTCGTTACTGTTGATTTCATTACTATCCTGTCTGATCTGGTATTATGCAGTATGGGGTAATTAAATTAAATAATTATAACAACGTAAGAAGTACTTTTTATCTTTTATTACGAAAGTTAATCAGACTCAAGTTGTTTGCATGGCGTAAGACAGTAAAAATTTATAACTCTGCAAGCAATCCCGAACACCTGAAGCCATTCCACGAGACCGGTGACCTCGATTCATTTCCGGAAGAGGAAAATTTTAACTTCTTTCCTCTAAGATTTACTTTCTTTTTACTTCTTGCTGAACAACATTTCGATTAATTGCCTCCTAAAACCCATTATAATCTTAGACTGGTTTTCTGCGCGAGCCCGTTAAGAGTTAGTCGCTTATTAAGAGTTTAGAATTCGTAATAAGAGCAAGAGCTTGGGGTCATCCGTTCGCAGCGAACGAGCCCTTGGGGAGCAGTTGGGGCTCATCTCGTGCATTTCTCGTACACGCGACACGGCCTCCCTTTTGTCTCCACGGGTTCATTAAGAGTCAGTGACAAACTCGAAGCAGGTCCATTACTCCTGTCATAATCCTCGCCAAAGTCCGCTCTCATCCCTTAACATAACCCGGCGATTTCTGGTTCAGCAAACCTTGGGGTCCAACTCCCGGTTCAAAGTCTCCGCAGAGCCGTAGCTCACGATAAATTTTAATGGGAGCCAACAAGAAAAATACCAAGAACGATAACGCTCTCTAATTATTAGCAGATACATCCTCATCAGAGAGCGGCCAACTTCACTTCCAGTAAATCAAGCGCTCGCCATGGAAATGGGGAATTTAGCTGGATAATTTAAGAAGCGCAATAAATTTCCCTCTCTTCGCTGAGCCAAGCAATTTTCTTGAAGGTGAAGTTTAAACGGGGAATCCGAAAATAGGCTCATTCAATACGGAAAACCATTTCCTCTCCACCCCCCCCCCCCTTACCACCCTCCCTGAACTCCTTATCTCTTTAAATAAGTTTCGCTAATGTAAGGAGAAAGCGAAAATTGACTGATTCGCTTCCTAAAACAAATAATACAGTTGAGCACCCTTAATCCGTAATTTAGATAAATCCGGACTACAATTTCCCGCACTGAAAATTGTAATTATCGAAATCAAAAAATGGAATGCTACTTAGCTTTCCTATTAGAAGATCCTAACCTATAAAGAGCTTATTCTAGCCATTGAAAGACAAGTGATACCTTTTGACTTTAATAATGCCTCGATTCTTCTTGGCAAAATCTTGGATTCACTGCAGATTACCAGACCAGAAAGAAGGCATAGCATGCCCACCCACCGCTCAGTTTTCCAACAGCCGTAAGCTCATTAACGCGAGGTTATTAATTCATAAATCTGATGATCTGAGAATATTCATAGTGACAAATCAAATGACCATATGCGCTGTTACGATTAATGGTTACCATCTTTACTGAGTGGACCGTACTCCCCGAGGTGGCTCACCTGGAAGTAAGGTTGGTTGGCGTCGACTGCTAAGGTCATTTTGCGCATTTAAACAAGTTATATTAGCACGCAGCCCGGGACAAACACAAACATCCATGCCCACGGCGGGATTCGAACCCACGACCAGGCGGACTCGAGAACTAGAACCCTTGCCCTCTCGGCCACCTGGAGTAAGGAACGAAATATACTCATTGGAGACTTCAATTGTAACTACCTAACGATGATATCAGGCATGAGTATTGCGGTGTCAACTCTCATTGATCATATTCACATCTCTCAAGCCTTGCAACACGTTAAGCCAATTTTCATCATTTTTCCTGGCAGTGACCTTAAACGCTTCCTAGTAGTCATCATCGCCAGCCAAAACAACTACCAAGTTATTATGAATGATAAATACGTTGATTGGAACCTGTACCACTTACTTCTATACCAGAAAAACGGGTCACAAGTGTTTACGCTATAGATGCCAATAACTACGACAGCTACAAGGTATGTTAATTAAAACAGCCTCACAATCAGGACTAGTATCCAGAATTAATACGAAGTACATGAAACGATCAATAAAATGCTGATGGAACCTACAATCGTCGCATACTCGAAGCTGAAAACTCGTCGTCACTTGTTGTTTGATATGTTCCATGCTTCTTAGCCCTGAAAATTTCTAATGGCACTATAATGGTTTCCTTAGTACAGGTACCACTGAATCAAATTCGAATATCAATACTGCATTGAACAATCAAATGACACCGGGACGCAGTGTGCTTTGGTAGGCCTAGATTATTTTATTTTTAACAATTAACACAAGCAATCTACTGGAATAATTTTTAAAGTAATTGTTTGCAAAGAAATTTCAGGGTGCACGTGCTTGTTTGTTGAAAAGTCTTAGGACAAACTTCGTCAAAGAGATTCCATGGTATCCAACCCCTTTGTAAAACACGATTAGTCCATATGGAAATGAACCAATCGCATTCTGGGAAAGCAGTAGGTAAAGATTTGATATACTTTTTACATGTGTAAAGTTAAACAAATAGTATGAATCGTTTTACATGGAATGATTATGCAGACATGCATCTGTGTCTCGGTGCTGCTGGTACCATGGATGGTGCAAGGCGTTTGTATGCTGAACGTTATCCCAACAGAATTCTTCCCAATTCACGAACATTTGGTGCAGTAGATCGTCGTCTAAGAGAAACAGGCGCATTCGCTCAAGATAATCATCAGCGTGGACGTCGTCGGTGGTTACGCTCCCCTCAATTAGAGGATCAAGTTTTGGAAAGGTTTAACCGAAATCCATCGACAAGTACTCGTGCGGTCGGAGCTGCTTTGAATACTAGTCATACCCCTGTATGGAACGTTTTACATGACAACCTGCAACATCCGTTCAAGCTTCGACAGGTGCAGGAATTATGTCCCAATGATCATGGTCCTCGGCGTGCTTTCGCGGAATGGTTTATGCAGCAACAGAATAGGATTCCAGACTTTCCTTCCATGGTTTTGTGGACAGATGAGGCAACGTTTACGCGAGAGGGAATGTTCAATAGCTACAATAGTCATCTGTGGTCTCATGTCAACCCATGTGCAACACATGTTAACAGTTTTCAGCATCGTTTTTCGTTGAATATTTGGGCTGGCATGATTCACAATGTCCTGATTGGGTCATATCTCCTACCATGCCGTCTTCACGGGCAAACATACCTTGGTTTCCTGAAGGAGGAGCTCCCTGGTCTTCTTGAAGATGTTCCACTAATGACCAGATATTTGATGTGGTTTCAACAGGTCGGCGCACCTTCGCATTACACAAGAGCAGTTAGAGATTACCTAAATGAGACATATCCTGGTCGTTGGATTGGTCGTGGCAGACCAGTTGCCTGGCCACCGAGATCGCCAGATCTCACACCGATGGATTTTTTTTTATGGGGAAGCATAAAATCAATGGTGTACTCCAAACCCGTAGATACCAAAGAAGAATTGGCGCCTCGTGTTGTCGCGGCAGCAGGTGACATCAGCGACTGTGCAAATCAACTGTTTCCTCCCGTACATCAATCCATCATCAGGCGTTGCGAATTGCGCTATGAAGCAAATGGCGGTTATTTCGAACAATTACTGTATTGGAGCTGCGGGGACCCCATGCTCATATGACAAAAAATACTTTTAAGGACCTCTTCTATCATCTCCCAAAAAATCTGTACTCAATTCAAAAACACCCTGTATATGCCTTCATGGCATGTCGTTACAAATTGTTTGATCTATTACATGCCATTCTTTGCATTGAAAATGTCTAAATGGTACCATAATAGTATCATTAGCATAGGTATCCCTGAAAAAATTCGTTTATCTTCGAATTTATTAATTAATCTTTTATATTCGTTCATGGCTTGTCATTATAAATGGATATGTTAATTAACATATCTTAGCATTGAAATTTTTCAATGGTACCATAATAGTGTCAATAGAGTTTAAAATTCAACCATCTTCGAACTTTGTAATTACTCTTATATTTTCGTTCATGTCAGTTTGTTGGAAGTCGTTTCATACAGTAGCGCTCAGAAAATAAGGCACGAGTGCAACTTTATATGTAAACTAGCAAAGGTACCCGGCGTTGCCCGGGATAATTCCACTTGGATGTAAACAGAACAATCTCAAAAAATTAAATTAAATTTTGCAATATCTTAAAAATAAACACATGAAAATGCTTAGAATTAATACAGTAAAAATTCTAAATTTAAATTCGAAAAAAATTTTTTAAAGTATGGAACTCTCCAATAATTTCTTACTCAGGTAATCTTACTTCAGATGTACACTCGATGTCGTTGCAATTTTACTCTTCTCTCGATGTCTTGAAGCAAAACTTGGCCTTTTATCACTTTGTGTAGTCTAGCGGTCCCTGATTCTTCTATTTACTTGCTTCCCATTTACTCAATACAGCACGGAACTAAAGGAGTGCTTCCTCTGTCGTCTTTCCACTCTTTCTCAATAGTCTGCTATCTATCCATTATCTCCAGCTAATGATCATTTTTAAAGATTTTCAAGAAATTGTTAAGTACTAAGAACTCTCTTTTCTAAGAAAAGCCTGAATAACAGGAATTCTATGCATTGTTACAAATTGAAACTTATCCATATTACATCATCATTTTATGTTCATTGTTATAATTCTTGGAAAGATTGCTTTAACTTTACATCATCATTCTGTGCTCATTGTTATTGGTGAATTGCGCGTTGATACCATTGTTGATGCGAACACAATGGGCGTATTGTTGCACAAACTTTGCCTTGCATTGTTGGTCTTGAGATATAGATTGTTGGTTCATGCAGTGTGTTTGTGAATTGCGTGCTGATACCATTGTTGATACCTATTGTTGTACAAACTTTGCCTTGCATTGTTGGTCATGATATATTTCTCATTAATAAGCCTTGCCATAACCATGAATATCGATTTTTTATCGCTCTTTATTATTTTTCCGAAATCTGAGGTAGACAGTGACCTTCCTCATGCTTTGAAGGTCATGTATGCGAAATTTTATCAAGATCGGAATAAAACTGTAGATTTGTATAAAAAACATACAGACAAACAGACCCACCCACCCACCCACAAACATCCTTCTTTATATATATAGATAGATTTAAAAAAGATTATCTGACTGAACCAATATTTTACAGGAGGATGTAGAAAGGTGAAACACTTCCTAAGACCCAAACAATTGAGAGATAATTCTCATACAAAAACTGAATAGACACTTTTGTTTGTTTGGCGATATTCAAAAAAAAAGGCACAGATCACTTTTGTTAAAAAAAAAAGTAAGTTACCAGAAAATGCATAATAATAACTGTAAATTTTATATAGAAAATGCCAAATCAAAGAGCACACAACGTTGAAGTTCATTATCCCGTGTGTTTTCACAAATGAAGAATATGCGGACGTTCATTTTTACTATGAGCTTGCTGCTGGTAACGCTGCAAAAGCTAGCAGGTTGTCCGCAGATGCATTTCTTCATAGGCGCCATCAACATCGGGAGGTATTTTCGTGGGTACACCAAGTTCTAATGCAGACAGGACCGTTCAGACGTGGATATCTCGCACACGATCGAAACTACTAGGTAACCTCAAAAGTTCTTGAGCGTTTTTATGTTGCCATAAAAGGAAAGTAATAGAAAATATGCAAATGAGTGTACAGTGGGTCCAAAATCTGTCAAGGAGGAGGCAGGAAGGTTAGCCTGTATAAATGCAGGGCTCTTGGGCATTCACATCAATCACATCTCATACAGAAGTGAAGACAAATGGAGGTATCGAAGGAGATGGTTAGGTGTTGTTTGCTTTATGACTTCAAGGTGGGCTTGTCACCAAGTCGCCGAATGTGTCTTGCGTTTGGAGATGATGCTGTGAATGAACGCACCGCAAGGCATTGGTTCCAGAACTTCAAGTCCGGAGAATTTGCTATTTCTGATGAACCCTGTAGTCGATGTATCTGGTGGACTAGACGCCAAATGGTTCACTAGGAGCTGCTATCAACTGGCCAAACCATCACTACTGCGAAGGAGAAGGAGCCAGCACTGGTGAATCACAGAGGCTATACTCTTCAGTGAAACCATAGAGCGGCTTGGCTGGGAAACTTTGTGTCATCCACCTTACTCACCCGATCTTGCTCCAACGGATTATCATCTTTTCCATTCTCTGGACAACAATTTTCGTGGAAAATCCTACACCAATGATACAGACCTTCGAAAGGCACTCACGGACTTCTTTGAGTCCAAGACTGGCAACTTTTACAGCCAGGGGATTGATCAATTGGAGCCACGTTCGCAGAAGGAGCTAGATGCCAATGAAGATTGCTTTGGGGACTACCGATGCGCTACTTTTTGTGTACATCATTGTTTTCCGGAATCAGAAATACAATGTTCTTAAACAATTATTCGAATGAAATTGGTCTCGCTTTCGGTGGAAAACAAAAGCGGTGTCCTATACAGGGTATTTCAAAATTATGTACAATAAATTTAGTGACATATTCTTCAGGTCAAAAGAAGACGAAAATGTTTACAGCACTTTGTCTGGAAACTATTTGTTTGCGAGTAATCCAATATCATACAGTAGGAAAGCACGGTAGTTAGCGGACGATATTTTAGCAGTTCCAGCGTTTCGACCCAACACTAGGTTGAGTGGTTTGTTCCATTTAAAACTACTTTAGGGTTGTTCCATTAGTTGTGTACGCTTGTTTCCATTACTGTACATCCAATAGCAATATCAATTTCAGAACGTTTGCGTGCTTTCACATACGCATTACGATTTACGTAAAAAAAAGTCATGTACACGTATTCCAGTGCAGAATACACTGACATGCACCTAATGTATGGTCTTGCGGACGGAAATGCTGTGGAAGCAAGAAGACTCTACCAAGAACGCTTTCCGAATAGACGTTTGCCAAATAACCGAACATTTGTATCTGTCGACAGACATTTGAGGGAGCGTGGTTCCTTTGGCCGTCAACCAGGACAAGGGCGGCCTGTAGCACATTCTCCGGATGAGGAGGATGTGATAATTGACATCATACATGATGAACCAGAGGCAAGCACCCATGGTACACATTCCGCACTTATCTGTTTGGCGCATTCTTCACCGTCAGCTTTTGCATCCATACCACCTGCAACTGGTTCAGGCACTGAACCCAACGGACTATCCACACCGACAACGATTTTGCCAATAGATACAACGTTGTCATGCTGCAGATCCTAGTTGTCTCAGCCAGATACTTTTCACGGACGAAGCAACCTTCTCCCGGACAGGAATCGTAAATTCTCACAACGAGCACCATTGGGCAGATGCTAACCCGCATGTTACCAGAGCTCGAGCGCATCAAGAGCGTTTCTCCGTGAACATCTGGTGTGGAATAGTGGGAAATAATTTAATTGGCCCTTATGTGTTGCCGCCACAATTGACTGGGCGAACGTATCTTTTGTTTCTGCAGAATGCATTGCCAGAATTACTGGAAGATGTTCCTCTTTTGATGGTTCATGCATGATGGCGCTCCAGCACACCTTAATGCTGCATACACGAATCGGTGGATAGGTCGAGGTGGACCGGTAGCCTGGCCTGCAAGATCACCCGACCATGAAAACCCGACCATGATCACCCTTGGACTTTTTTCTGTGGGGTCATGTGAAAACAATCGTCTACAGCACACAAGTTCCTAACATTATGGATCTGCGACAACGAATTGAAAATGCGTGCCAAACCGTTCGTAATGCTGGCGACGAACTCTTCCATGACATCAGACGGTCGCTCATGCAACGAGCTGGTGGCGGGCACTTTGAACAATTCCTGTAATTTGGAGCCACTGGTTTAGTTGGCTGTATCGCGTAAATAAATCGTTTCCAGACAAAATGCTATAGAACATTTTCGTGTTCTTTTGACCTGAAGAATATGGCACTAAATTTATTGTACATAATTTTGAAACACCCTGTATAGAGGGGATACAACCTATAACGCAACTAAATTTAGTTCTGTATATACCAAATGATCTATAGCTTTATCGAATTTGAACGGCCATGTTACTTTTCAACGTCGGCACTTTAATCCTTTTCATCTAATCAAAGAGACAGATCAATTCTAAGGGAACCTCTATTTTTTTCCTCTCTTTATTTTCCGTTTCTTTTATGGATGAGGACGCCAGTTCGAATTAAATAAGCGATCAGCACAAGAAAAATTATTGCTCACCCTTTCAAATAAAGTTCCTACTTCTGAATGACTTCAAAGTGCCGTCTTTCGTGAAACCTATATTGGAGGATTGGAGGCTCAGAATAAGCCAGCGGAATTAATTAGATCTAATATTGAATTACTAGGAGTCGGTGAACTTCGATTTCCACTCCTATTTGGAAATACTGCAAACATCTACAGAGCAATAAAGCTCAATATCTAATTTACTTCAGGTTGAGAAATACAAATACTTAGTCAAGTCGTTAAACAAAAGTTTAAATTAAACAATATCCACAAAAATTATTTAGTCTCCATGCCAACACGCAAAGATTGTTAAAGAGGGGCCTCCGATGTTAATACTTATCTCGTAATTGGTTCACTAATTTAAAAAGTTCTTGCCTATTTGCAATTGAAACATTTGCACTCCGTCTGTCTGTCTGTCTGTTGGTGCTCTAGCGTTAGAACGTTTCTGAAATTTCGACTTCCGTTTTCGCCATGCGACAACTTAGAAAACTCGACATTCCGAACTCGTTGG
Source organism: Rhysida immarginata (assembly GCA_023313115.1). Taxonomy (NCBI): domain Eukaryota; kingdom Metazoa; phylum Arthropoda; class Chilopoda; order Scolopendromorpha; family Scolopendridae; genus Rhysida; species Rhysida immarginata. The sequence goes on from JAHWFO010043715.1 coordinate 69,967, forward strand.
TGAAAAAAATCGGTGAACTACTTCCGATTCAAAAGGTCACAAATAACAGAGGGGGCCACGTTTTTTTGCTATACAATCCCATATACACCGAGTGAGCATATTATTATGACCACCTGACATGTTTATGCAAATGCGCGCACGGAAGTCACCACAATGTTGCTAGCGGGCCGGACCAATATAAAAAGGGAAGGTGAAACGTGTTCCATTCTTCAACTACGAGGTCTGTTCAAAAAATACGTAGACTGACGTCATAAAACAAAATCTACTTTATTCAGAAGTTACACATCTGGGTCCCCTTCAAAGTACTCTCCTCCCCGACGCACACACTTATCCCAACGGTGTTTCCACTTTTGGAAACAGTCCTGGAACGCTTCTTTTGTGATGTCCTTCAGCGCCTTCGTCGCATTTGCCTTTATGTCGAGAGTCGTCTCAAATCTCCTTCCTTTCAAAGGTCTTTTGAGTTTGGGAAACAAGAAGAAGTCACAAGGAGCGAGGTCAGGTGAGTAGGGTGGGTGAGGAAGAACAGTGATCGAGTGTTTGGCCAAAAACTCTCGAGTTCTGAGGGCTTAATGGGCTGGGAGCGTTGTCGTGATGAAACAACCAGTCACCTCACGTCCACATTTCTGGCCTTTTCCACTCGTCCAGTGGCAGTTTTTCCGAGTTTAAGACAAAATTTCACAGCAACTCTTTGCTCGTTCAAGTCACTCATTCTAAAAATCCGCCAAACGAAAAAAAACACACTTCACAAACAACCGCGTAGCTAATCAACCAATACTGATATTTGCAATCAAAAAACTGCCTTGTAATCAGCGGATCTGTCAGAAGATGGCGACACCAAGCGATTTTTATTGGGATGGTATCAGCAGCATTCGTGGGGTGCTCAAGAGCAGCCGTCCTTAAAGTATTTAAAGACTGGACGCTTAGCCGGAAGACGGGGTCTGAACGTTCGCGTTGTGGCCGCCCGCGGATGGTTGATGATCGGACAGAACGGAGACTGTCACGACTGCGGTAGAGGATAACAAAAGGGTAACTGTGCATCAAATCACTGCTCACCTTAATCAGGGGTCCTCCAAAACGGTCTCTGAATGCACTGTCCGCCGCACACTGCATCGCATGGGATACGGAAGGCGACACACCGTTGCTGTCTGCAGCCAGCAAGCAGAAACGACTCCAATTCATTCAGGAGCACAAGGACTGCTCTATCCAGCAGTGGAAACGAATCATGTGGTCTGACGAGTTACGATTCCAGTTACATCATGCAGATGGCCGCGTGAGAATCTGGCGTAAACAGTACCAAAGCATGGACCCCGCGGGCAGTGTTACGGTTTGGGGAATGTTTTCCTGGCATGCGTTGGGTCCGTCAATACGTGTGGAACAACGTCTGGATGGCACAGCATATTTCCGTATCAAGTCCACCCTGTCATGTTGATGGCGTACCCCAATGGAGATGGCGCGTCAACTGGGTGTCCACTCCAAACTTGAGGTGCGAGCAACAATCCGATTTCTACGGGCCAAACGGGTGAATTACACGGACATTCATCGTGAAATCACTCCTGTATATGGAGAGCGTGCAATTTCCCGGCAAGAAATTTGTAAAGTGGTGTCAACAATTTGAAGCAGGACGCACGGATATCACAGACGAAGATCGCGATTCAAGTGAGAGGTTTGGCAACATCCTCCATACAGTCCCGACTTAGCGCCATGCGACTTTCATCTTTTCGTGTGGTTACAAAACGCTGGAGGAGATTTCTATGCATCCGGAATCGAAAAGCTGGTTGATCGTTCGGATAAATGTTTAGGGTCTCTTGGGGACTATGTGGAAAAGTGAACCTACAATACTCATTTCCAAAAAAGTTGGGACAGTGCAACATATAAGAAGAACTCTAACACATTTGTTTGGATTATTGTATTGCCGTTTATTTCAACGCATTACAATACATAAACGATAAATTAGGCATGGGATCACATATCTTATATGCTTAAACAAAGATACAGGTGGTTTTCCTGTTTGGCACGTGCAACACACTCCCAAAAAAGTTGGGACAGCACGGCGTTTACCACTCTCCTCTTGATGACACACTGTAATCTTCTGGGCATCGATGACACCAATCTTTCTAACACCGTAACCGGAATTCTGTCCTATTCCTGTTGGATATAGGTTTTCAGCTGTTCAACTGTCCGGGGTCGTCGCTGTGGTAGTTTTCGTTTAATAATACGCCAAACGTTTTCTATAGGCAACAGATCCGGGCTGTAAGGGGGCCAATCCAACATACGAATGCGCTGCCGACGTAGCCATGCAGAAGTTATGCGCGCTGCATGCGGTCTGGCGTTGTCTTGTTGAAATATACACTGACGTCGTCCAAACAGGCGCCTCTTAGATGGCACCATAGCTTGTTCCAGGATCTGTATATACGCTTCAGCATTGACGGTGCCATTGCAGATGTGCAAGTCTCCCATTCCATGGCCACGAATACAGCCCCAGACCGTGACAGACGGTGGTTTCTGTACCAAACGCCTGTAGCACGCAGGAATATCCTTTTCGTCTTTGGTCCGGAGTGTACGGCGTCCATTATTTCCATAAACAATCGTAAAGGTTGATTCATCGGACCACAATATGTTCTTCCAGCGTGCTTGGGACCAATTGCGATGGGCTCGAGCCCATATCAGACGGCGACGTTGCTGTCGTCTGTTGATGTATGGCTTCCATTGTGCACAGTATAACTTAAGTTTGCATTTGTGGATGCACCGGCGTACAGTGTTCAACGATAATGGCTTCCCGAAGAAATCGTGGGCCCACGTGGCTATGTTCGTAATCGCAGCATTCCTATGCGTGACGCAGTGACGTCGGAGGATCCGAAGAGCTCGAGCATTCAGAATAGGTTTTCTACCTTGGCCTTTCCGAACTGTGATCTCACCACTATCTCGGTAGCGCTTGATAATATTATGTACTGTAGATGATGACAGGTTAAATCTTCTTGCTATTGCACGCTGAGAAACGTTGTTTGTGAATTCTTGAATGATTCGAACACGAAGATCTTCGCTAACTGGCTTGCCTCGACCCATCGTTTCGAATAAGTTACCTGAACGACGGATGGCATTTGTTATTTATACGGAATGTAGTACGACGTCATCATTCTAGATTATTCCCGAACAATTCGGAAGGTTCCACTACTAAGGGCGCTTTCTACAACGTATGTCCCTACTATTTAGGAACGTGTTGCAACACCCCCATTCAAAATGAACGTACCGGCCACGATACAAAATGTTTTGGTGCACACAGTATATTTATGGCATTTCATAAACGTATCTGCTATTTTGTATTCGCGAGAAAGTTTTGTTACATCATCCCTTTTTGTTTTTTCTATATATTTTGCACTTTCCCAACTTTTTTGGAAATGAGTATTGTACATTGTATGCTGCTATAGCCGTGTTGCTTTTGTATAGGTGGTGGAATAAATGGCCATACCGTGGAAGTGCAACTTACTTTTTGATCTCCCCTCGTAAGTCTGAAGAATATCTCGGTACACGGTCTTATCCATAATGACATTAATTGGGCGATTGGTTGGTCCGATTTTTGTTTTGTTTGTTTTTTTCTGCTGAACAAGTTTGCAATTGGGTTTTTTTCTTTATCCCTTACGGTTTTCGAGATAAATTTTGAATGTGTCCTAATTTGCATATTTGGGATGATGAAAAGTGCACCATGGGATAGGCCACCCACAACTTCCTATCCATTGGATTCATCAAAACTGACATATCTGCTTCGGTTCAAAAAATAAAAGGGGGGAGGGGGACAGACTTATGGACTACCCTGTAGGACAGAGCCACTTCCGCAACAAAATCAAATTGTATCTGGAATAAGTGAAACCATAAAGTTCTCAAACAAATAAAACTAAGCCCGAGGCACTTCTTTTATTTCCTCTAGATCTTCATTTGTCAATTACATTAATATTTTCCCTATCATTTTACTTGTTTATCCGTCGTTCATCGCAAAGCTTTGTATTACAAGTATTCACTGGGCGGCAACGCAAAACAGAAGGCCTGAAAAGCAATTCATGGGTGGCAATAGATATCCTAATAGCGAAATCCCAAATAAAACACACGAGCCTATAACTCAGTTAAATAAAATAAAACGCGTTCAATGTGATTTATACCGTTTAATAAAACCGCAGATGAAATCCAGTTGGCTTGAAGAATGATAAAACCGCGGCTTCATCATGCAATATCGCTTCAGGACATAAACTTCGTGGGTAATGTTTGCATTCTACTCAAACGACACGGGGGGAGAGTCACGTGATTATTTCACGTCGCTTCAAACCACATTACTATTTTCATTTTAATCGGAATGACCGGAAGTCGTTCATCACAGCAAACGGCGCCTCCCGGAGTATAGCACTGCTAAAGCCGGCGTTTGCTGCAATTCCGCTCTATTAATCTAGATTTTCGTGCTAAAACGTAAAGTTTCGTTTTTGAATTTCATTTCTTTACGGACCCCGTCAAATGTTTTTTCTTCAAAAAAAAAAAAGCGATAAAATATTTATTGATCTGAGATGGATGTGCTTGGAATACTAAAAAAGGTTCTACACAAAGAAAATCAAAGAACAAAAAAAAACAAAAAAAAACAACAACATTTAAAAGCCATTACGGTTTTGGGTAGAAGCAACATTTTAAAACCCTACGACAAACAAAACGTTGTGGGAAAGCGTAATTTGTCTTCTGAACGAACGACATCGGCTTGTGACTGATTTCCAATGTTTCTTTTTGGAGCCATTTAGATTACTACTGGCTTCCTCGCTGCCTCGGAGAAGAAGAAGAAAAAAAAAAGAAACAAAATACGAAACGGAGGGGAAAAAATATCAAAATGTCCTTTTGTTGCTAAACCTATCACGTGACAGATGGCACTCCACTCGGTAACGAGTTCCTAACGACGTCATCTAAAGCCAAGGCTACGGTAAACTTAGAAAATATCAATTCTAAACATTAGATCCTGGAACAAAAAATTCAATCAAAGTTCAGTTTAAAAAACACGGAAGAAAAGAAGAAACTCGTTCTTGTTAAACGAAAAAAAAAAACGACACAATGTTCTATTCATCACTTTTGCGGAAAAACATTACGTAGAGATCGGATAAAAGTTTAAAAAAAAATTCTTCAAAGATAAATAAAATTTCGTCGAGTGGAAAGTATATTTATGTTTTCTTAAATATGTAAGTGATAAAAATTTCCTATCTGATCAAAAGTTTAGGGACATCCCTCATACATCACAAATAAAATGTTGACCCAAGAAATTGACAGACAGAGATCGTCGAGTGCTTGCACGTGAGACCCGGAGCAATCGAAGGTATTCGGCTGAAATTATCAGGTCGTTGCATATCAAATGTCGGATTGCAGAGGTCATCTTTAATGGCCCCCTAGAAAGGACACCTTCACACGTGCTATTCGAAATAACCCCCATTGCAATCCAAACATTGTTGCCAACGATTTGGCAGCTTCTCGAGCCCTCTCCGATAGAATCCATGGACACGGGACTCAAACTCCCGGAATGCGTTGTCGACGTCTGCTTGGATTAGGAATGTTTTCCTCCGGAGAAAATTGTCCAGGCTCTGGAAAAGACGGTAATCGGTAGGGGAGATGCCCGGAGAGTACGGGGGCAAAAGCAATTCCGCACACACCTCCAACCGACGCTCTTTTTCGTTTTCCGTAAGTTCATGTGGGACCCATTTGTCCTGCTTTTTTCACCTTGCCGATGATCCTAAAGTGTCCGCTGACAGTCGACTCTGATACAGCATTATCCCCTGCAAGGTCCCGAACAGTTTTTGATGGGTTCTCTTCCACAGATCGCTTCAGATCAGCGTCATTCAACGCGTAGGGCAGTCTGCCGCGTGGCTCATTTGCCAAGTCCGCTCTCCCGCCCGGAATTTTCGGAACAAACGTTGGACATTACGTTCGTGTACACTGAGTTAGCAAAACTCATGGGATAGCAAGCACATTGACTGATAAGCATGGCTCACGAATTCACAGGGGTAACGGATTCTGGGAATGGACCATTAGACGTTGTGGGAAGAGCTTGGATAAGTGATTAATCAGAAATGGCACGTCGTCGCGAGTTGACGTCTTTTGAACGGGGTATGATAGTAGGTGCCCGACGCATGGGATGTTCCATTTTGGCAGTGATGCAGGAATTTGCTTTCCTCGCTCAACTGTCTCCAGGGTGTATCAGGAAAAGCTGGATGAAGGCATCACAGTCCACAACAGGCACCATACCGGGCGTCCAGCTGTCCTGAATGATCGTGACCGGCGACAACTGGGACGAATGATTCAGAGAGACAGGAGCGCAACAGTGCAGCAAATCACAGGCCAGTTAAATACTGGCCGCACTAGAAACGTCTCTCGGTGGACAATCCGTCGGAATCTGCATGCCCTCGGGTTTGGCAGCCGTCGCCCTACACGGGTGCCAATGCTTACCCAGCGTCATCGGACACTCCGGCGTGCATTTGCAACCAACCATCTTGGCTGGACTCTGCAACAGTGGCGTAACGTCATATGGTCAGATGAGTCACGATATCAACTGTACCACGCAGATGGGAGGCACCGTGTGTGGCGGAGACCTCACGAAACGATGGATCCCGCATGCCAACAGGTGGTGGTGCAGGGTGGTGGGGCGTCAGTGATGGTCTGGGGTGCATTTTCCTGGTTTGGAATGAGCCCTCTGGTTATCCTGGACCAAACGTTGAATGGTCCACGGTATCGTCAACTCATCGGAGACCATCTGCACCCGTTTTTGACATTTCAACACCCTGACGACGTAGTAGTCTTTCGAGATGACAATGCTCCACCACATCTCTCCAATGTCGACCGCGAATGGTTCGAGGAGCATGCAGGAGAGGTCCAACGACTGAGCTGGCCGGCCCAGAGCCCTGACATGAATCCTATCGAGCATATCTGGGATGCTGTTGAAGTCAGGCTCCGGGCACTGGATCATCCGCCCACAAACGGGCAGTAACTATCTTCGGCTCTGCAGACTATCTGGTGTCAACTGGCTCCAGAAGTGTACCAGGGACTTGCAGACTCAATACCACGCCGTATTGCTGCACTCCACAGGGCCAGAGGTGGCCCGACCAGATATTAAGTAACTATCCCATGAGCTTTGCTAACTCAGTGTATGTTGCCTACACCGAATACCTTAATGATGTTTCGAGAGGCATTGGATGCAGTGTGATTCAACCTAAACTCGTAATGCAGTATCAAACGTCACGACTATCTTCGCTTGGGTTCAAACGCTATTAAATATCATCGCAAACATGCTACTAAACGTGGAAACCGTGCTGAAGCGCGGAACCCATCTCGCATCCGACATTTGATATGCATCGACCTGATATTACTACAGAGTTCAGAAATCCTGATTCCTGTATTGCTAGCACAATCACCATTCGTCGGGAACTCCATTCCCACAGGCCCTTCGTCACAGATAACAAATTCAGGCAACTAATCGAGTGGTGTAAAACTCGTAGAAACTTGAGCATGGAAGAGTGGAAACGTCCTATGGACTGTAACGATGAACCACGGTACACAGACTGGCAATCAAATGGACGAATTTGCGTTTGGCGAATGCCTGGAGAACGTTTACTACCAGTGTGTGTGGGCCCACTAAGAAGTTTGGAGGAGCTCTTTTTCATGGTTCAGACTAGGCCAGCTTGTTTCTCTTAAAGCGAGACCGGATAAGAGCTACCGTATATCTTAACATAACTTCTGTGAAGTTAAGATACATCAGGCACGGCTAGTCACTGGATGGGCGACCCGATCAGTGACAGACAATCTTCACCACCCCCCCCCCCGGCTGCTGCGACCATCATACAGCAGTCGTTAATCCAGGTCCATGCAGGAACCCAACTCGTCGGCCTCTGGCCATACAGGCCCTGTAGGAACGTATTGGATCCCAATTCATAAATAAATAAAGAAATAAAAAAGTATACCTGCGTAGCGTATAAGTCGGTCCCCGTTTTTAGGCCAAAAATGGGGGGGAATGAATGCTCCGCGTACAAGTCTGAAGCTACGTAAAGAATTTTGATTTTTTTTTTTGTTTAGGATGAAAATTTATTGTTTTTTAAGTTTTGAAGCAATTTTAAATTTTTCGAAAAAATCCCGCGGCACACAGCTCTAGGTGCATATCGGAATTTTTCAGTTTCTCTTTTCGTCCGTTCTTGTTGTTTTATTAATGCACAATATTTTTCCTACACCCTTAAAACTTATGGAAGTCATAGATACATCCCTTTGGAACAACATGCCGTTTTTCCACATATTCCATCCCTTTCAACTGTTTTACGCCACCGTGAAACGAGGGGGTGTATAAAGGTCTCGACCAGCACGTTTGAGTCGCGAAAGGATTCCTTCAGTTTACCAAAGTTTGAAGACGACGACTCCCTTGCGCACGCTGCTAAACAATGGCTCAAACGCGCTGGTCGAGACTTTTACCGTGCAGGTATACACTGGTGGCCAAAAGTTTGGACCAACCAGCAAAATCAAGAAAAAATGAATTTATATTTAAAATATTTTACACCTACAAATCTAAGTAAATATGAAACAATATTCAGGGAAGAAACCAATTTAGTTCTGCGTCATTGCTTTTTTATTACCTTAAATCGAAATAAGACTGGCCAAAAGTTTGGACCAACATCACAAACATGCAAATAATTTGCATATTACAAGTCATCCTGTTGTGTGGTGAGCACTAAAACTACATTATGTATTGTACAAAGTTAACTGAAGGCCAACGAGAGCGAATTAGAAATTTTAACAAGCAATTTAGAAACATCAAAAAAGTTGCTGAAATCTCCCGTGTGAGCTACAAATCTTTATCGGAATTGTTAAAAATGTTACTTGGAAAATAGGACAGAAATAGGACGACCTTGTACACTGACGCCAAGAGACAAATCAAGAATTAAGAGACATGTTAGACATGAAATTACATTTGAGCATGTAGTCAACATCACACAAGTCAAACTTAATCTGCAACTTGCTGCCTCAAGAAGAACAATTCGCAGCGAACTACGTGCTCAGAACTTTGCCTATAAAATTACACTCAAAAAGTTGCCACTAACACAGAAACACATGCAGGAGAGACTGGAGTTTGCTAAGACACATCGGCGTGAAAACACAGACTTCCAATTGGTTGTGTTTTCTGATGAAAAACGAATCAGTTTGGATGGTCCTGATAATAGAGCTTCTTATGAAGAGCATCGTGATAAAGACACACTTGTTCCACTTGCGAATTAAGCGGCAAATGGATGGTAGTAGAGTGATGATGCTGGGTGCCATTGGAAGCAACGGAAAGTTGAAGATTCACATTATAGATGGACATTGCACAACAGCTCAATATAAAGATAATCTTCACAATGTGTTCATCCCTTTGTGCAAAGTCTAGTTTAAGCAAAAACCATGGATTTAGCAGCAAGACAGTCCTGCAATCTATACTGCACAAGTTGTGAAAGCCTTTTTTGAGAGCAACAACATTTCTACTTTTGCTTGGACTGCTCGAAATCGAGATCTCAATATTATTGAGAATGTGTAGCATCTCACGGAACAAAAGATTTACCAAAACACTGAGTACAAATCTCGAGAACAACAAATAGCAGCCATTGAGAAAGCTGTTAAGCCAAATGTTATTAAAAGCTTATTTAATTCTATTTCAGGTCGTTTGTCAAATATTGTAGAGTCAAAATGATCTCAAATATCAAAATAATTCCTTAGTTAATGATGTAATGCTTTTTTCCCTTTATGTTATACAAATATGGTCCAAACTTTTGGCCAGTCTTATTTTGATTCTAGGTAATAAGAAACCAACAACGCAGAAATAAATTTGTTTCTTCCCTGAATATTGTTTCATATTTACTTAGAGTTGTAGGTGGGAAACCGCTTTCGTATAAATTCAGTTTTTCTTGACATTGCTGGTTGGTCCAAACTTATGGCCACCAGTGTATATGCCTTCGTTCCAAGGAGGCGTAAGGCGGTTGAAAGGGACGGGGAATATGTGGAAAAACGGCATGTTGTTCCTAAAGGATGTATCTATGACCTCCATAAGTTTGTAACCTATGCAGACTAAAAAATAAATTTAAAAAAAATATTGTACATTATTTTTGGAGTGAACCTCGTAACTCACATGACAGTGCTGTAATTTGAATCAGAATAAAATCTTGCAAACATTCCAAGAAGGAGCTTTAGCTGTTGCAAGACTATTTAATTTTATATTCACGAAACTTTACGAATATATAGAGGAACTCACCAAGTTTTTTTTCGAGGTCACATGTGCTTCATCTTTGCCAGTGTAATGTGTAATCGAGTTTATCCCATGCTCAATGAAGCATGACCCTGTCAATCAGAACAAAATATCAGTGATACGAGGCAAATAACGGCAGATCAACTGGTAATAGGAGCAAGTTCTTCTTTAAATACCCCCTTAAGAAGAAGTCAGGAGTTAAGTCGGGGAAGCTGGAGGCCATGGCAGCTTCTTTGATCATCATTTCCGACACGAACCAGAAGAGGAAAGATAGGTTTGTCGGGTATTTAAAAAAAATGGCGAATTTATAATGTTTCGTGAGGATACAGTGTGTCCCATAAGAGTAAATATCTCGGAAACGGAGATCGATATAAGAATGAAACAAGTAGCATGTTTATTTCGACAACAAATATTACCGATAGGTGGCGCTGTACATAATGTACTGAAAATTCGCTTCTTCGTTTGCGCCAACTCGAAAAATTGCACAGTTTGAATTAGTGATGTCCGTTGGATCCGGATTTCGGATCCGGATCTGAAAGTATCCGGATTCGGATCTAGAAATATCCGAATCCGGGTCTCGTATCCGGATATCGGATCTCAGATCCGGATTTCGGATCCTTTCACTGGATGTGTATTAGGACTAATTAGGACTTAGGAGGACTCAGGCTATCATAATTGCAATAGTCGAGTCCATACAGATTGAAGGGATATGGTACAATTCTAACTAAAACGAAAACTAAAGATTTGTTAAAGCTGGTTTTATTTTATGATGACTTTGATTATTGATTACGTTAAACCGACCCACTGCCCAGTCATAGGGAATTAGGGACTTTTGACTTTGAGACACGTTATAAGGTGGTTGTATATTAAAAAAAAAATTGCATATACACAAATTCCTGATACAGGATCCAAGATGCGGTTCTCGGATCTCGAATACAAGATCTGTATCTCGGATCTCGGACCTAGGTCCGAAAAAAAGATCCGGATATCCGGATCTCAAATTATCCGGATCTTGACATCCCTAGTTTGAATCGATTGTGATGTGATTGCAATGGCTGTTTGGAAAGGACAGTTTATAGCCAATTTTTCGAACTTCTTACTGCTAATGCAGCGTACAGCGCCACCTCTCGGCAATTTTTGCAACTAATTACTATTACTAAAAAAAAATTTTTTTTTTTTGTCCGCAGCAAAAAACGCATTGTTGCATGAATTGTTGTATGAAAATGAATTTTTCTGTCCGCGTGGTAAATTTTGAATACCATTGTTGTAGCCGTTGGTTTAGCGGATTTTATTCAAACTGAATCCACTACAAGGTGAGGCATTTATCTTGAGACAACTGAATATCTCGGAAACTAAGCAGTGTACAAAAAAATGTCCAAAATCAAAAGTGAATTATTTCGCGGGGGAAATTCATTAGTTAAAAAATTACGCCCCTCCCTCCTTGTGAGGGGGGGGGGGGGCTGCGGAGAGGGGGTAACTTTGAAATCTTAAATAGGAACTCCTATTTTTAATGGTATATTCAGATTATACACAATATGCGAGAAATGTTTTATTCTTGGTGTTTTTACAACTGACCCAACCGTTTAGGAGATAGAGGCCCTCAAAGTGTGGAACTTTTAAAGTTTTGAAGCCAATTTTTTCGATGAAGACAAAGAGATAGAGAGTGGGTCTTACAGTAGACATTGCTATTCTACTTTTTAATGGTCTTTAAGAATCCCAAGTCAGAACTTCAAAAAATCCAATATTTTTCAACACACACGCAGAGACTCTGTCTCCATAGGACTGCTGCCCCCAAAAGTTTACTTGTGCACTAAAAAAATGTAAAATTTTTGAAATTCTGACTTGGGATTCTTAAAGACCATTAAAAAGTAGAATAGGAATGTCTACTGTAAGACCCACTCTCTATCTCTTTGTCTTCATCGATAAAATTGGGTTCAAAACTTTAAAAGTTCCACACTTTCAAGGCCTCTATCTCCTAAACGATTGAATCAGTTGAAAAAAAAAAAAAACACCAAGAATAAAATATTTTGAATTTCCCCAAGAATAACTAATGAATTTCCCCCGCGAAATAATTTACTTCTGATTTCGGACGGTTTTTCGTACAATGCTTAGTTGTCTCCAGATAAATGCCTCATCCTGTATTCAAGATGATAAGTCAATTGCCCGGTTATTCCGGGAGGTGGTGGAGGGAATAATATTTACTATTTAATACAGGGTGAATACAAAAGTCTGAACCCCCCTTTTATTTTTTGAACCGAAGCAGATATGTCAATTTTGATGAATCCAATGAATAGGAAGTTGTGAGTGGCCTATCCCATGGTGCACTTTTCATCAACCCAAATATGCAAATTAGGACACATTCAAAATTTATCTCAAAAACCGTAGGGGATAGAGAAAAAAACCCAATTGCAAACTTGTTCAGCATAAAAAAACAAACAAAA
>JAHWFO010043715.1:92674-113729 GCA_023313115.1 Rhysida immarginata
AAAAAAAACACACTTCACAGTAGCTAATCAACCAATACTGATATTTGCAATCAAAAAACTGCCTTGTAATCAGCGGATCTGTCAGAAGATGGCGACACCAAGCGATTTTGATTGGGACCAACAGGGCCCGCGCAATTCAAACAGTCTACGTATTTTTTGAACAGACCTCGTATGTTTGCCCGTTAAGACGGCATGGTAGGAGATATGGCCCAATCAGGACCTTGTGAATCATGTGTTGCTGAAAACTGTTAACATGGGTTGCACATGGGTTGACATGAGACCACAGATGACTATTGTAGCTATTGAACATTCCCTCTCGCGTCCCGGTGTCATTTGATTGTTCAATACAGTATTGTAAGTAAACGGAGCTGCGGGGACCCCATGTTCATATGACAAAAAATACTTCTAAGGACCTCTTCTATCATCTCCCAAAAAATCTGTACGCAATGGGGCGATAATTGTCAAAAAGTTTTGGATCAACCTTCTTAAAACGGAAGGGAAAATACCAAGACACAACGAATGGTTAAATACAATTGAGAGTGGATAAGCAATCATACCACCTACGGCTTTGAGCCCGTCTGCTCGAAAAGCTAATGGATCCATTGCGGTGCTTGGTTTTAACCCGTGCATAATTTCGGATACTTCAACTGGAGTAGTGGGGACAATAAAATAAATAAATAAATAAATAAATAAAATAAAAATAAAATTATACGACCCATCCGGTTAAAGAAAGGCAGCTACTACTTCCAGTAATGTGAAAAGTTTTTCCAAATAGGCTAATTAAAGCTAGAACATTAATTTTTTTTCAAATTTACTCAGAAAAATGCCTATACTGTTAATTATTACAAGAGATTTGTAGAAATGTTACAAAGATAAAGGCATTCGGTCACTGCCTGTTGATTATGCACATAATTCCAAGGCATGAATGCCGAGTCAAATCTTCCAAAAGTGGCTTGAAAATCTAAACCAGATGATGCGTAAAAAGAAAAGACATTATAATGTTACAGTCAGTGACAAAAAATTAGCACCACCATCATTTTTACTGAAATTCTTTTAATGAAACAAAATTCCAAATGCTCTTTTGGAATACAGACACTTAATATCTTCAGAAACAATCTAGCTTCATAAAAATAAATTGAATGTCCACTTATAATTTTAAAAAAAATTGTTTTACTCAGGTGATATTTCTGAGTGACAAAAAATTAGCATCAGCTACAAAAAAATGGTTTCGCCCTAAAGCTAGGCTCATTTAACTCAAGCAGGGGTGATATATTTACTTTATCATGTAGTAAGAGCAATTACTACAAGTGAAAAACTTAATTAATAAACATACAACAAGATGGGACGTGGTTCAGTGCTGTCAGAGTATGAAAGAAGTCAAATTGATGCCTTCAAACAAGAAAACATCTCTGTTCGTGAAATTGGGCGTCGTTTGAAGAGAAGCCGAAAGGCTATTTCCAACTATTTGAGAAATCCTAAGGAATATGCAGTTTACAAGGGTTCTGGAAGACCTCGTGCTCTTAATGGAAGATCAGTTCGTAAGACTGTCAGATCTGCATCCAACTCAAGTCAAACAGCAGCTCGACACAAATCTGCGAAACGTTTAGCGTGTGATCCATGACTGCCCGCATCTTCTGCGACAGCATATCAAGAGGAAGCCACCACTCACTAACCGTCATCAAGAAAACAGACTTCAGTTTGCCAGAAAATACATGGGTTGGACTTCAGAATGGCAAAATGTCATATTCACAGATGAAAAGAAGTTCAACCTTGACGGACCAGATGGATTCTCATACTATTTTCACGATTTGCGAAAAGAAAAACAAGTTCTTTCACGAAGACAGCTTGGCGGTGAATCTGTAATGATCTGGGGAGCAATTGGTTTTCAGATGAATTGTGACTTGGAAGTTTCTCAGTGGACGAATCAATGCATAAGGGTATTTGTCAATGCTGAAAGATATTTTCCCTGATTTTGGACCAATTATGGCTGGAAATGATTGGGTAGTTCAGCAAGATAATGCTCCCATCCACAAAGCACATGTTGTAACACGGTGGTTTGAGGAAAAAAACATCACTGTTCTGCAATGGCCAGCTATGTCACCTGATTTGAATCCCATTGAGAATGTTTGGGGGGTTGCTATCACGAAAAGTGTATGAAAACAATCGTCAGTACAAAAATGCTTCTGACTTGAGATGTGCCATCATTGATGCTTGGGAAAATTTAGATCATTCATTGATGCCTAATCGTATCTTTGAGGTAATTTCACAAAAAGGCAAATCCACCACATATTAAGACCATTCAGATGATTTTTTTATAGCTGATGCTAATTTTTTGTCACTCAGAAATATCACCTGAGTAAAACAATTTTTTAAAAAAATTATAAGTGGACATTCAATTTATTTTTAAGAAGCTAGATTGTTTCTAAAGATATTAAGTGTCTGTATTCCAAAAGAGCATTTGGAATTTTGTTTCATTAAAAGAATTTCAGTGAAAATGATGGTGGTGCTAATTTTTTGTCACTGACTATAGATAATTGTTCTGCTCACAAATACCTCAAAACCTAACAAATGTCGAACTTCTATTTTTTCCTGCAAATGCTACATCTGCGATTCAGCCACTTGACCAAGGAATCATCAGAGCAGTGAAATGTGCCTATCGAGTGTTACTTATTAAAGAAATCCTGTTCAACTTGGATAATAACTTGGAAACGAAAAGTTGATGTCCTGGATGCAATCAACATGGTTTGAAATCCAATTGAGTATTTGTGGAACGAAGTTGAAAGAGCCAGCAGGCAGCTGATTGTATAACCATCAAATTTTACACAACTGGACAGTGCTATTCAACAGGCATGGTGTCAGAATCCTCTCATCACCTTTGAACTTCCCGTGGAGTCAATGCCGAGAAGAATAGCCGAAGTATTGAATGCAAAAGGTGGTAAATGAGCTTCATCATTCTAGCCAACTTTATTAGTGGGGGACGTCTCAATTTGCAAAGGCGACAAAACTTCTTTGTTACCTGATATTACAGATGCTTCATTGGCTTAGTATGCTTTAAAAGAAATAATAGAGCTTACTAATTTGCATGGAGGGATGTTCGCTCTTATGATATGTATGATTTATAGAATTCCTTGCTCTCCGCGTACTCTATATCAGACTTTTTAGATTAGTGCTGCTCTTCTTATTTATGATGAAGATATCTTGAAAAGATAAATGAGAAGGATTGTTAAGTAGTTTCCATCAGACACAATGCTCGCCGAGAGAAATCTCAACAAACCGAGAAGTCTCAACAACCACTTCCATTTTCCCCTCGATTGACAAGCATATATTTAAAGAAAAAATAAAAATTAGAATGAAAACTTTCCTTCATCGCCGCAAAACTTTTTTCCTCCTCCTTTCTTTTAGAGCCGGGAGAAGATTCGTGTGTTCCTCGGTGAAAAGAGAGAGAGAGAAAAAAAAGCAAAAAGGAAGGAGAATAGGTCTCTTGGGAGAAGAAAAGCAGCAACGAATCCATAACAGATCGCATCACTCGGCTTAAGTTGCTCTTCCATATCCAAGGCTCTTCTCCCTTTTTTCCTCGCCCCCTCCCCCCTCGCCTATGAACGATGAATCCCGGGCTGTGGATGACAGGGTCTCCCGGAGAAACATTGTTCCTTTTGGCAGGTGACGAATGGTTCGGGTCCTGCCTGATGAGAAATGATTGGATCCCCATCCGAGAAGGGGCTTCAGACAGAAATATTTTCTTCATCGCTCTCTGATGCCTCGCAAGAATAAATCCCGGGCTTTAAGAGCACGCATGCGCGGAGCCTCGATCCCAACATCGTGCGCAATTTTTCTCATCCCGAGTGGAAATATTTCAAAAAAAATTTGGGCAAAGAGAGAGAGATAGAGAGAGATTTTGAGGCAGCAGGAGTAAGAAAGAATAAAAGAAGAAATACAACTGTAAACGGAATTTTTTTTTTCGAAAAGTGACACAGAAATGAAGAGAATCCGGTGTAAAATAGATGGGCGAACAAAAGAACGACAAAGAAGTATAAAAACTCGCCCTCCCCACCTCCTTCCAAATCCTTAACTTGTATTTGATCGCCCAGGCAAGGAGCGCTATCATCATTTTACCGCGTCCAATAGGAAAGCGCGCTGGATGACAGTTGACCAATTGTGGAAAACGGGAACCTGGATTACGTACACGGCGCTGCTTGTCAGCTTGAGCTGTTGATGTGTGAATTCCTCTTGGAAGATGGGAAAAACGGTTCCCAAAAGTTTAAGTAACCATTAAAGAAAAACTTCCTATTTCTTGAACGCACTGAAGTTCTTCAAAGTAGTGGACAATTCAAAACTTTTCCTAAATGGGCCAATGGGCAGGAAACTGAAATTTAGGGAATAAGTCGCTGCCTGAATCATCGTATTATATCAAACAATTTTAGCAAATTATTCTTAATCAGTTCTATGTAAATTCTCAAGAGGTGTAACGATGGGCATCAATGTACTCAACAACCTCTTAACAATAAGTACATTGCATATCGTTTATGCCCAGGCCAACTTAGGCAAGAACTTTAAACTTCAAATACAAATCCATCTTGAAACAATGCATATTTTATTGCCTTAATGTGGTACATACAGACCTGTGAATCAAACTCCTGCAAAGAAGGGGTAGTGGAAACAAAACTTCAAGGAAATTAAACCTTTAACTCTGATTCAAACTTTGAGGTATATTAACCCTTTACAAGCCGTTATATGAAATAGTTCAAATTTTTACATGGAATTTGGATAGTAATGTAGATCTTACCTAGAAGAATCTGGCATTTGAATGGCACATACCTTAGATCTTTTGTCCCCTCTGACACCCACCCCCGTAATTCCGACCCCAGTGCACCACTCAAAACCAAACTAAATAGTGGAGGTGGGGATGTCCTTAGTAAGCTATTTGAATTTCCACCTTCTACCTCAAAATATGGAGAAATTATGAAGGGGACGGACGAACGGACATTCTGCTTCATTCTTCCTCTACTTAATAATATACCCTCCAGGACAAAAGTTTGGAAATTTTAAATTATTAAGTAGCGGAAGAATGGAGCTACTTATTGTTTTCAAATGTCCGTCTGTCTGTCCGTCCGTCCGTCCGCCCCTTTCATAATTTCCGCATTTTTTGAGGTAGAAGCTTGAAATTTGGAATGTAGCTTACTATGGGTATGAGTATCTTCACTATTTAGTTTGGTTTTGATTGGCCGACTGGGGTCGGAGTTTAGGGGGCGGAAGTTAGAAGGGACCAAAAGGTCTATGCGTACTTATGCATATAAAGGAGTGAAATTCGGAATGCAGAATCCTCTAAGCAAGATCAACATTGGGCCAAACGGTCCCAATAGGGTCGGAGTTGTGGGGGTGGCATTCACTTGGTCTTTAGAACTATGGCAGCATATGGCGTGTGATATATCATTCGATCGGAAATGATGAGAAACGAAAGAAGATAGAGCTCTCTTTGATCTTCTAAATAATACGTTCGAAAAAATCAATTTTTCAATTAAAAGAAATAGGGTGGGGGCGAATTAAAAAGTGCAGATAAAAGGGTAAAAATAGATGACCTCAGCGCTTTTGCTACTTTCCTATACCTTTCTCGGGAGGATTAATTTCTTGTTGCAATTATTAATGTTTTCACAATGTCCGTCTGTCTGTCCGTCCGTCCCCTTCATAATTTCCGCATTTTTTGAGGTAGAAGGTTGAAATTCGGAATGTAGCTTACTATGGGCATGTGCATCTTCACTACTTAGTTTGGTTATGATTGGCCTACTGGGGTTGGACTTTCGGGGCCGGAAATTAGAGGGTACCAAAGGTCTACCCGTATCTATGCATTAAAGGAGTGTAATTCGGTATGCAGGTTACTCTAAGCAAGTTCAACATCACTGTAAAGTTTGGGCCAAATTGTCCCAATAGGGTCGGAATTGTGGGAGTGGCAATCACTTGGTCTTTATAACTTTATGGCAACATATAAAGTGTGATATACAGGGTGTTTTTGAATTGAGTACAGATTTTTTGGGAGATGATAGAAGAAGTCCTTAGAAGTATTTTTTGTCATATGATTATTTTTTGGGGGGAAGCATAAAATCAATGGTGTACTCCGAACCCGTAGATACCGAAGAAGAATTGGCGACTCGTGTTGTCGCGGCAGCAGGTGACATCAGCGACCGTGCAAATCAACTGTTTCCACGCGTACATCAATCCTTCATAAGGCGTTGCGTATTCTGCTATGCAGCAAATGGCGGTCATTTCGAACAATTACTGTAAAAGTTATTACAGTAGATTGCTTGTGTTAATTGTTAAAAATAAAATAATCTAGGCCTACCTACGCACACTTGATTGTCATTTGATTGTTCAATGCAGTATTGTAAGTAAACGGAGCTGCGGGGACCCCATGTTCATATGACAAAAAAATACTTCTAAGGACCTCTTCTATCATCTCCCAAAAAATCTGTATTCAATTCAAAAACACCCTGTATAGTTTGATCGAAAATAATGAGAAAGGAAAGAAGATTGGGTTCTTTTATATTTTCTAAATACAAGGTTGGAAAAAGCCAAACCTTGATTTAATAAATGGGGGGTTAAAAAGCGCAGATGAAGGAATAAAAATATAGATGAACTCAGGGCTTCCGCTACTTTCCTATACCTTCCTCGGGAGGCTTAATTTCTTGTTTGTGTTTAAAAAATTAAAACAAGAAACTAATCCTTCCGAGAGAGGTATAGGAAATTAGCGGAAGCGCTGAGGTCATCTATTTTTAACCCTTATATCTGCACTTTTTAACCCCCCTCCCATTTTTTAAATCGAAAAATAGATTTTCTCCAAAGTAGTATATAGAAAATGAAAAAAGAGCTCTATCTTCTTTCTTTTTTCATCATTTCCGATCGAATCATATATTACATGCCATATGTTGCCATAGTTCTAAAGACCAAGTGACTGCCACCCCCACAACTCTGACCCTAGTGGGACAATTTGACCCAAACTTTTCAGTAATATTGATCTTGTTTAGAGGAATCTCTATACCGAATTTCATTCCATATATGCATAAATACGCATAGACTTTTTGGTCCGTCTAATTTCCATCCCCGAAACTCCGACCTTAGTGGGCCAAGCAAAACAAAACTAAGTAGTGAAGATGCACATGCCCATAGTAAGCTACATTCCGAATTTCAACCTTCTACACTGGTGGACAAAAGTTTGGGGTAGGTGTGTTTTCTAAGAAAACAATTATTTAGAGATTTTATTGTTATGGCAATTTTTAAGTTACTATTGAATATATCAAAATTGACAATTGAAAAATTGATCTTTTAATTTGTTTTTAAGTTACATGCAAAGTATGCAAACTGAACTGGTCAAACGTTTGGGGTAACAGGTAAATAACTGATATTTATTACAGTAAAGTGCATGAATATTTGTCCACTGATTTTTTGGAATGTAAAGAAGTGCCTTAAGATGATTTCTGATGAGAAACGAAGGAAATTCATGCATTGTATGCTCAACACAACAACTTCAAGGGAGAAGATGAAATTGCTGATGTTAGCTACAATACAGTAATCAGGGCAATTAAAAATGAAAACAGGAAGACCGGAAAGAAGATGAGAAACCCATCTGCACTTACAAGACGGACAAAATCTAGCATAAAACGCCATGAGAGAAGAGAAATTGCAGCTGGCCACATTGTAAACAGTACGCGCATCGAAGTAAATCTTGATTTGAAGGCTTCAACCAGAACCATTGCAGCGTGAATTGCAGCGTGAGAACTTTCACTATGAAGCTATTGAAAAATCACTGCCATTAACACCAAAAAATAAAATAGCAAGACTTCAATTTGCTCAGAAACACATCATGAGAAGACTGATTTTGGGTTGGTGGTATTTTCTGACGAAAAACGATTTTTCCATGGATGTACCTGATAACATGTGCAGTTATGTTAAAAACCAATTGCTCTGGTCAGAAATAAGCACCAAATGGGAGGAGGAGATGTGATGCCATTAGGTGCCATTTCAAACACGGGTCACCTGAAGATAAAAGTAATTGGGGGCAAATATACGGCAACCAATACTTAGAAGACCTTCAAAGCACATCCATTCTTTTCTGCAAGAGACACTACAGACAAAACCAATGGGTGTGGCAGCAAGACAATGCATCTATCCACACAGCACGAATTTTTACTGAATGATTTTCCACTAACAAAGTTCGGCAAGGAGTCCCGACCTCAACATTATAGAAAATGTTTGGCATCTTATGAGCCAGGATATCTACGCTGACAAACAGTATTCAACTCTTATGCAGCTAATCAATGCAATTGAGGCCTCCGCTGTTAAAATAGCACCAAACACCATCAAGAAGTTCTTTTCATCAATGACAAATCGTCTTCTTCAAGTTAAAAAGTCAAATAGCGGTCAGATTTCACATTAATTTCTTTTACTTTTGATATCTTGATGATTATTTACCTGTTACCCCAAACTTTTGACCAGTGTAATTTGCATTATTTGGATTTCTGAACAATAAAATCTCTAAATAATTGTTTTCTTAGAAAACACACTTAGCCCAAACTTTTGTCCACCAGTGTACCTCCAAAAATGCTGAATTTATGAAGGGGACGGACGGATGGACAGATAGACGGACATTGTGAAAACAATAAGTAGCTCCATTCTTCCGCTACTTAATAAATAAATAAATAAATAAATAGAAGTAAACAATGACAAAGACAAAAGTTTGGAAATTTGAAATTTAAAATATTTAAATTTTTAAAATTATGAAGTTAACATTCTAAAAATGTGATAAGATCATTGTTGCGTCTTTTAACATTATTGCCTCATTTTTATGAAAGGCTTAAGAGGTAAAAAAAAATAAGCGTTCTAATAACAACATGCCACCAACCGCATAAATTAAAAAACTGATGGAAATAGCTAGATGTTTGCATGTAACACCAAGTGCAGTCAAAAAAACATTAAAAATTACAAAGAACTTGGAACGATTAATGTTTTGCTTCGCTCTGGAAGAAAACGAGTTACAACTGCAAAGGAAGATAGGCATCTCAGGCGTTGGTGCGAATAAATATAAAAAACAACGATTAAACAAGTGATTAGACAATGGGATCGTATCACTAGAAAAGATGTATCTGCATAAACAGCAGCAAGAAGATTAAGATCAATGGGCTATACATCTTACGTTGCAGTAAAGAAGTAACTGTTGCTAAAAGCAATGAAGGCAAGACGCTAGCAATGGGCTAAAGAAAATGGACTATTTCATTATTTAATGATGGCCAAGAAGGTCATTCGGAAGAAAGACCAAAAGTATCATCCAGCCTGCAGTATGACAAATGAAAATGATTCTTCTTACACAGGGATAGAAAATATTTTTTTAAAAATTCAGTAACTGATATTTTGCTTTAAAATTGTATATTTGTGATCTTGAATATAATTGCTTTTGATGCATTCTGATTAGTTCGAAAGATTACTCAGACGAGATTACGGAATGCCCTTGTTTTTCACTTTTCCCTTTATCTTATAATCGTTACAATCTTCTTCTATCTATATAAAGAAGGATGTTTGTGGGTCTGTCTGTGGGTTCTTCCACAATTCGGGCCGTTTGTGAGAAATTTCCCCTCAATCTCTTCAAAACCTCGCAGTAAAACTTCCTGTTGAATCCGATCAGGTAGCGTAATTTCGAAATTCGCATTAGCACAAGGACAAGTTGGACGAGCACAGGTCAGTATAGCAGCGTCATCTGCGTAAAAAAAGAGCTTACATTTAGAAGGACTTGGAAAGTCTCGCATAAAATAATTGAATAATACTGGCCCCAGGACTGAACCCTGTGGGACACCAGCTTTTACTTTTCACGTAAATAGCGTGATCAACAGCGATCAAAAGTCACTTGAATACTGCAGTATGACAAATGAAAATGATTAGGTTAGGTTAGGTTAGGTTAGGCTAGGTGACTTTTATTCATTGTTTTTATTATTTATTTTTATTTATATTTCTTTTAATTAAATGGAGTTTTTATTTATTTTTTAAATAATATAATTACATATTACAGTGTTTTAACACCCCTACCATCGCTCGAAGAGTCAAATTTCCTCAATGCATGGTACTATTTGCTTTCATGGACTTGGAAGTCTCTGCTTCATCAAGGGAAGTGTCAACAATGCTTACTACACCCAAATAATGGCAGATCACCCGATTCCTACTATTCAATTTTTTATGGCAATGGTGATTTTATTTATCATCAAGATGAGACCCCTTACCATACATCTAAATATTCAATGTCCTGGCTAGAGGACCAACAAATTCAGGTGCAAAGTGGCCTGGGAAAGCCCGGACATGAATCCAATTGAAGAGATATGGAACATCATGGAGAATAAAATTTCAAGTTTGAAGCTTCAAACTACTGTCCAAGACGTTTGCTGTAAAATTACAAAAGAAAAATGCCAAAACCTAACTGAATCTCTGCCAAGAGGAATAAAGGCGGTTGTCTATGCCAGAGAAGGCTGGACAATACTAAATTTGTATAATTTTTATCATATATAATTTCAAATTTCCAAACTTTTGTCCTTAAGTACGAGGGTGGGCTGAAAAGTAATGCCTCCATGGCTGTAACTTTTTTATTTTTTTAACCGATTTTCAAAATTCTTTATGTATCTGATACGCACATTTCTCCTCCATGTAATGCACTATTCACTTTTCGACATAGTCCCCAACCCTTTCCACGCATTGTACCAACGCGTGACCAGTCGGGTGAACCCGTCGGAGAGGAACTCCGGGGTTGTTGTCGACACCAAGACCGAACGGCAGGTTTCACCTCGTCGTCAGAACGCAACTCATGCCCCTTAAGGTGCTCTTTCCTCTTTGGGAAGTGGTGAAAGTCGCAAGGTGCAAAGTCTTTCATTTTTGAACTGCAGTTTTTCATCTTTGAACTGTAGGCGCTGCAACCCCCTCTCATGTGTGGCGTTATCGTGCTGCAGAAGAGGATCCAAAGCTGCCATTCAATCCTCGTGTCGACGACAACGCCGGAATTCCTCTCCGACGGGTTCAACCGAATAGTCACGCGTTGGTACATTGCTTGGCAAGGGATGGGGACTATGTCGAAAAGTGAATAGTGCATTATATAGAGGAGAAATGTGAGTATCAGATACAAAAAGAATTTTAAAAATCGGTCAAAAAAAATAAAAAAGTTACAGCCATGGAGGCATTACTTGTCAGCCCACCCTCGTAATTAAATTTCCAAACTTTCGTCCTGGAGAATAGATTATCAGACTTGAGCAATCGTGCGTCGACAAAGCCATCGGCGCGTGCGCGAGCTCACGTCAACAATACATAAAAACAAATAGAAAGTAACAACGTATTCATTATGATGAATCGATTGTTACACGGCAAGTCATTATCTTGTTATTCTGTACAGTCAGTTTTAGCTCGTGAATTCGTCTTGAAAGGGTCCACGAAAAATTCTGAAAAGTTGATGCGGCCGAGCTATGACCTTGGTGGATAAACGTACGGCCGGCCAGATAAGCGTACAGACCAAGCGTGCATTCTTATAAGTAGCTTATTGCTAAAGCTCCTAATAAATAACGAATAGTTTATGTTTGCAAACAAAATGTAATGCAAACGTATTCCATTTCCAAAAATACCGATGCCATTTACGAATAAAGTCAACTTTGATATATGCAAAGGAAACCCCTATTTTTAATGGTATTTTCGAATTGTACACAATGTTTGAGAAATGTTTTATTTGTATTGACCCGAACCTCGGTTTTAGCCACACTGATCTTCATCCCAGCTTCTTCACATTTGGCTACTGCAAACCGGTCTAGTGCATGCTGAAGGTTCGTGCGAGAAGACCCAAGGAGGACAAGGTCGTCAGCAAAGAGCAACCTCTCCACCTGGCAGTCGCCCACACAAACACGCTCATCGCCTCGGCTGCCCCTGTCTATCCAGTCCATAAAGATAATGGACAAGAGGGGCGACAGTACGCACCCTTGGCGGAGTCCAACACCCACGGTGAACGGTCTTGACTTAATGCCATTTATCCGGACACAAATCTCAGAGCTTTCGTACAGAGACATAATAGCAACCAGTATTTATTGTATAGTATATAATAAAACATTATTTATATTTCTCTAAAGCTTTTGGTAACAATTTTAACATTTAGAATAAGACATTGTACTGTTGCTAGGTCATAAGCTTCGATTTGTTGTTTTTTTTAAGTGATTGTGGATTTTATAATGTTTTTCACTGACTATTACCGGGCTTTGCAAAAGTTCTGTTACACTCTTTACATCCCCCAAAAAATGGACTGCTCATGATTTGGATAATTCCATTTCCACAATAGGATCAAATAATAGATTGGAAATTACGTGTTAACCTCTGAGTGATCCTAATGTCCACGACAAAAGCGATGGGAACGAAACGAGTAGAGATCGCTGCTCTCCTGCGCGCGGGCCACACGAAGTCCGAGATTGCCAAGCTCCTCAAAGTCAGCCGGATGACCATCCACAGAGTTGCGGACAGGCTCAACAATGGGAGAGACCTTAAAGATCAACCTTGTTCAGATAGACCTCAAGTCGTCAACCGTTTGGCTGTGAGAAAAGCCTTCGAACAAGACCCGACGCTCAAAATGACTGCGCTCGCAAAGAAAAAGAAAATTTCGATGTCCACAGTGTCCAGAGCGGTCAAAGAAGAAGGTGGAAAGAGCGTGAGGCCTCTGCTGACGGATCGAATACGGGAACAACGTCGGGAGCGCTGTCGCCGCCTTCTCAACGACTTGAAGAGTCATGGCGAGCGAATTATCATTTACTCTGACGAAAAGACCTTCACGGTCGATCCAGTCGTCAACAAGCAAAACGACTGCGTGGTAAGCTTCGGCCAGGACATCTCAAGGTCCGCTACGTGTCTACAACCAAGCACCCGGCCTCTGTGATGATGCTCGGAATCGTGGCGTCGAATGGCGAGAAAATGCCACCCGTGTGGTTCCCAAGTGGATACCGGCTAACGGCGGCTGATTACAAGGACATCCTGGCCACAAAAGTCCTTCCCTGGGTGAAGAAATGCGGACTACATCTTTCAACAGGACGGTGCTCCTGCCCACACGGCCAACACTGTGCAAAACTGGTTGGGGTCCAACATGACCTTCTGGTCGAAGGGCTTTTGGCCTCCGCAGTCGCCAGGCCTCAATCCACTTGACTACAGCGTGTGGGCGCATGTCGATGGGAAGGCCTGCAAGGTCCGTCACAGCAACGTTGACGAGCTGAAAACATCTGTCAACCGTGTGTGAACCAGAATGAGGAAGGACTACATTCGCAAAGTTTGCAAGGCTTTTCGGCCTCGTCTGGAGCGGGTTCTTGACGCAGATGGTGGCTACATTGATTAAATGACTAATTACAATGTTATTCTATAAAAACATGTCTAACTGCATCGTGAACATCGTCGTGTCCATTTCTTTGAGGGTCGTCACGAGTGTAACAGAACTTTTGCAAAGCCCGGTATCATGCTCTTGAAGTTTCACTTCGGTCGACGGTCCCGCGACACACGAGTTTTTTTTTTCGAAGTTTTGGAAATTCTTCCCAAAATACTTTTCTAGATCTGCGAAATAACAAAAGGATTCTTTCATAGTTACGATGTTCCAAGTTTTCATTTTAAGCAGGATTTGGCTTAAATGTGTCTTTAAATGGATCATTGAGAGCGGTATACGAGCAATAAAAGTTTACGGACAATTCCAAAATTATGTACCTTTTTATTATCATCAATCTCTTATTAAAATATTTGCAAATGAGAACAAAGCCATTAACATTTCCTTTTAGCTCTCATAAAAATTCTTCCAAAGAAAAAAAAGAAAGGCAACAAAAAAGTAAAACTGTCACGACGTAAAAAAGCACATTCGTCATCGTTTTTAATCCATTTCTCGCAGCCCCCACTCAGGCTCGCATCTGATTGCCACGACCAATATAAGAGGGAAACGAACCCCCGCTCTTCTAAAACTCTTCTTATTGACTCTGGCACCATCCGAGAGGAGGCATTTGTCAACGGAGATGACAGCTTTATCGCGGCCGCCTCTTCCATGACACATTGCGCATCACCAATGCGCCGCCTGTGACAAGAAACAACGGCTGCTCCTCCACGAAAACGCCCACCCCCCCGTCGAAACACAGCCCCTCCATTATAATATATACGTAATATCGGAAGGAGCCTCCAAACAAAGGGATCGGGAGGCGGAGTGGCGAACGGAGAATTTAAAGAAACGATCGTCTCGAGAATCATAACTCTTCTGTCGTTGTTTCCACAATCATGAATTTATATTTATATTATGGAGGAGAGCGGGGAGGAGAACTTTTGAAAAAGGAAACTTTTTTTGAAGTTTGAAAAATAAATAAAGTCCTCTACGCATAGCAATAATAACGAGTGGACTTTTCCGATTTAACAGTTGGGATATATAGACCTAGAAATCTCTTCATTCCTTTCTTCACTCAATTGCCTATTACAGAAGATAAAAACGGAAACCGAACGAAGGAAATGTCCATTTCAAACGTCTCCTTTCCTCCGAACGACTTACAAAAAAGAACGTTAAAGTGAGCTAAAGGGAATAGGGCCATTCCATTCAAGTAAATGGTCTCATTCCTTATAACATTATTCACTACAGCGTAAAAAAAAGCTGAAAATTCTCGGTCAATGTAACTCCCTGTCAGTGCAATTAATGTTTAAATTAGCAACTTAGGAATGACATAGAGTCACATGTACGAGGGGTTCTGAGACGTTCCCCAGAATGAATAGACCCAGAGACACGAAATCGCATATACAATACTCATTTCCAAAAAGTTGGGACAGTGCAAAATATATAGAAAAAACAAAAAGGGAGGATGTAACAAAACTTTCTCGCGAATACAAAATAGCAGATACGTTCATGAAATGACATAAATATAGTGTGTGCACCAAAACATTTTGTATCGTGGCCGGGACGTTCATTTCGAATGGGGGTGTTGCAACACGTTCCAAAATAGTAGGGACATACGTTGTAGTAGTGGAACCTTCCGAATTGTTCGGGAATAATCTAGAATGATGACGTCGTACTACATTCCGTATAAATAACAGTTGCCATCCGTCGTTCAGGTAACTTATTCGGAACGATGGGTCGAGGCAAGCCAGTTAGCGAAGATCTTCGTGTTCGAATCATTCAAGAATTCACAAACAACGTTTCTCAGCATGCAATAGCCAGAAGATTTAACCTGTCATCATCTACAGTACATAATATTATCAAGCGCTACCGAGATAGTGGTGAGATCACAGTTCGGAAAGGCCAAGGTAGAAAACCTATTCTGAATGCTCGAGCTCTTCGGATCCTCCGACTTCACTGCGTCACGCATAGGAATGCTGCGATTACGGACATAGCCACGTGGGCCCGCGATTTCTTCGGGAAGCCATTATCGTTGAATACTGTACGCCGGTGCATCCACAAATGCAAACTTAAGTTATACTGTGCACAACGGAAGCCATACATCAACAAACGACAGCAACGTCGCCGTCTGATATGGGCTCCAGCCCATCGCAATTGGTCCCAAGCACGCTGGAAGAACATATTGTGGTCCGATGAATCAACCTTTACGATTTTTTACGGAAATAATGGACGCCGTACACTCCGAACCAAAGACGAAAAGGATATTCCCGCGTGCTACAGGCGTTCGGTACAGAAACCACCGTCTGTCATGGTCTGGGGCTGTATTAGTGGCCAAGGAATGAAAGACTTGCACATCTGTAATGGCACCGTCAATGCTGAAGCGTATATACAGATCCTGGAACAAGCTATGGTGCCATCTAAGAGGCGCCTGTTTGGACGACGTCAGTGTATATTTCAACAAGACAACGCCAGACCGCATGCAGCGCGCATAACTTCTGCATGGCTACGTCGGCAGCGCATTCGTATGTTGGATTGGCCCCCTTACAGCCCGGATCTGTTGCCTATAGAAAACGTTTGGCGTATTATTAAACGAAAACTACCACAGCGACGACCCCGGACAGTTGAACAGCTGAAAACCTATATCCAACAGGAATGGGACAGAATTCCGGTTACGGTGTTAGAAAGATTGGTGTCATCGATGCCCAGAAGATTACAGTGTGTCATCAAGAGGAGAGTGGTAAACGCCGTGCTGTCCCAACTTTTTTGGGAGTGTGTTGCACGTGCCAAACAGGAAAACCACCTGTATCTTTCTTTAAGCATATAAGATATGTGATCCCATGCCTAATTTATCGTTTATGTATTGTAATGCGTTGAAATAAACGGCAATACAATAATCCAAACAAATGTGTTGGAGTTCTTCTTATATGTTGCACTGTCCCAACTTTTTTGGAAATGAGTATTGTATATTCAACATACCCTCGCTTGAGACTGATTCACTTGTGACACCGTTATTCAACATACCCTTAAAAATATTTGTTGCTCATCCCGCAAATCAGCTCTCAGCAGCATATTTGAGGTTAGAAATGTCCTCAAAACGATGAACCTTCAGATGTTTCTTTAAGATTGGGAATAGATAATAGTCAAACGGGGCCAGATCACATGAGTAGGGGGGGACGGTGAAGCAATTGAAAACCCAACTTCCCATGGCATTTTGTCTTGATTACCTTCTTCAACTGATCCAGAAGGTTAGCATAATACTATCCGGTTATGCTAGAGCCCTGGGGTAGGTAGTCAACCAACAGTATACCGGCTGTGGCGCCATTCCTTTTAAGTTCCTTGGCTTCTGGATTAGCCAGGTTTCATCCTCAGTCACTAAGTCCAAAACGTCCTGCAACCGTTTTAGATGCCTCAACTCGTTCTTTCTTCTGATAACTGTTCAAGTATTTCAGCACCCACCTTCCTGAAAGCTTGCCCATGTCGAGAATCGTATTGCTGATGACGAACTCAACACGCTCCCGGGATATGTCCAGTATCTGGGCTAGATCCGACCACTGCGGGTGAAATGCCCAGTCTTGTAATGAGATACCCAGATCTTGACAGTGCTGTAGGAAGGACACTTCTCCCCCAGTGTTACCGACATCTCAGTGTGAATGTCTTTTGTTGATTTTCCCTGGAGGATCAAAAACTTCATGACGACCCGCAACTCCAAACACATGAAACTTGCTTGTGCCTCTGCCATCTCAGATTCTCGCTGGAATGAATAAAGTTGTAAAAATTGGAGGCATCTGATATTTGACCCTTCCCTTACATACACTGCTTTGCAATGAAATTTTCCCACCCACAACAGTTACTCGAATGAGCCAAAACTAGGTATACAGCAAGATACACATTTGAACACACCTTTATTGCGTTATGGAGCCAAGACGTGTACTCGTTTGTACAGGGTGGCTCAATGGAAAGCAGCATCAGTAGTTTGTGGCACCACCTCTAGTCGCAGGTGTAGGCTATCACACAGGTAGCGAATGTCATCTTGGGGTACGTCTGCTCAGGCCTGGTGAACCTGCTGTATCAGGTCATGGAGATTGCGGGGTGATCTTAAACGACGTCCCACCATGTCCCACACGTGCTCAATTGGCGATAGATCTGGGGACCTCGCGGTTCTTAGCAGATGCTCATGCTTGCCGAATGCGGTCTGGCGTTATCCTGCTGAAATACTGCGCCAAGTATGGTGTGCAGAAAGAGCAGTAATACGGGCTGCAGAATCTCTGTGACGTACCGTGCTGCTGTCAGGGTGTCTTGGATGGTGACTAAAGGCGTTCTGGTATCGTAGCCGATGGCACCCCTGACCATGATCCCGGGTGTTGGTCCACGATGGCGATACCGGACACATTGTTCATTGGCACGTTCCAATGGTCTGCGCCACACCCTCCCGCGTCTGTCGTCGGTGTCCAAACAAAAGCCGGATTCGTCGATGAAGACCACCGGGCGCCATTGCATTCGCCAGCCCACTCACGATATCATTACAGTCGTGTCGCGCGGTCCTCAGGTGTCAAAGGAAGACAACAATGGACGCCTGGCAGACATTGTCGCGGAGTGTAACCGGCATGCTATTGTCGCTATTGACACTGGAGAAGTACAGGAAATAGTGAGGTTGTCATGCAGTTGACGCAGGATGATGGTTCTCTCCGCAAGCACTGTTCGAAGTATCCGCCTATCGGTACGAGCTGACGTGCTTCTCCTGGCCCCAGAGCCTGGTCTTCTCGCCATTGCCTCCTAATCGGGCCTCGTTCAAAATCCGTTAATTGCGTGAACGATTATCGTTGTCGTGGTCGCAGCATTAAGATCATTCTGCGCATTACAGTACTGTACGTTCACGAGGAAGTTGCTTCCTCCCTACTGCATGGAACGTCTCGCACGGGTGTCAACTGATGAGCCTATACAGGCGTCGGACACACTGTCTCAACCCAAATGGTCATGTCCCGTGAGTATGCATCTAATCGTTTACTAGTCGGAGGTAGACGACCCCCCCCCCCCCCGCTAAATATGGAGAAGGTCGGACAACTCCTTGTTGGTGGGGTAATTTATTTGCAAAGCAGTGTATGTCCCTAAACTCGTTTTTCTATTTCAACTAGGTAAAGTCCGGAACTTCTCAGCACCAAACTGTTTTCTACTCCTCCAACAAGTGCCTCGCTTTTCAACTTCTCATACTCTTACTTACAGTATACACTGTATTTAGGAAGTTGAGATACAATCTAAGATGCTGTATCTTACGTACATAGACATATGTTCCATATATCTTAGAAAGGCTTGCGTTACCCACTTTCATCAAGACAATGGTCATTTGATCTCAGATTGGTGCAGTCTGACTCCCACGTTCTCCAATGACAAACATTTGGTAGTCTATACAGGCTACTATCCAATTTGAATCAACCAAAGGCTGCTATCATGTTAGCAAGGCCAATTTTCTTGGGAAAGGTTATAATACCTTGTACATTGAGTGGCCAATTTATTATGACCACCTCTTCAGTCCTTCTTTGGACCATCTTTTGCGTTTAATGCTGTCTAACTTCTTCTTGGCATGGACTTCTGCTGTAATTTGCTGTAATATACTGTAACTCCAATGTTTTTTGCTGACAGTCCAGACTTTAACCACTTTAGCAACAGCTGCTCTCGAGCATTTCACAAATGTGTCGGTTTCCCTGTTCCTCGTTTCATGCCTCCGAGCTTCTAGAATCATCCCACGTTCAAAGTATGTGAAATCGTGTTGTTTACTCTATCTTGAAAAACAAATCACTTCACTACCGGCGTAAGCACTAGGTTTTCCTTTCTTATATCTAGTGACAAAGGCGTTATAGCTAATTTGCTTTAAACTCTCAGCTGATCAGAACAAATTGGACACTCAGCGTACATTACCAGCCAAGCGGCACGGCGTAAAAAGGCTATTTCCATGATGAATATGCAAAGTAGGCAACGTTTCTCCCTATACAAGATGTTTCTGAATGGTCTGTACAAACTTTCAAGATATACACACACAGGCCAATGAATTAGAAACCTTCGTTCAATATGGTATTGGCCCTCTTTTGGCTGTAATTACAGAACATACGCGGTTTGGCATGGACTCTCCATGCATTCGTCAGAGAGACCTTCAGGTCCTGCAGAGTAGACGGAAGCGGATGCCTTCGACGAATGTCTCTTTCCAACATGTCCCAAACATTCTCGATCGGATTCAAATCCGGACTTTGCGCTGGCCACGGCACATATTGCAACTCGGTGACTTGTTCAGAAAACCACTCCTGAACAATTCTTGCTCGATGGACAGTCCATGAAGAACTCGTCACCATTTGCGTACAAATGCACCATTGCAGGATGGACTTGATCTGTAACAATGTTCAGGTAGTCTTTGGCTTTCACCCGACTGTCAAGGAATATCAGAGGACCTTTGCCTTACCAACAAAAACATGGCCCATACCATGACACAGCTTGAACTGTGTTCACAACCATGAGGGTTCCATCGCTTCATGGGGCTGCCACCAAATTCTCTGCCGGCCATCGGTGCAAAACAGTGTAACGTGACTCGTCCAAACACATCACCTATTTCCAGTCATCTACTTTCCAGTCACACCGTTCTTTGCACCACTGCAGGCGAACTTTCCAGTTTGTTGCTGACACCAGGGAATTCCTCACTGGCATACGACTTCCCATCCCTATTCGCTTCAACTCTCGGCGCATTGTTCTGGAGGAGATGGGTTGTGATGAACAGTTGCTCCACCCCCGATCTTCGGTTTTGCCACACAATCAGTCTCAGACGACGTCGGTCCCTGTCTGTGTTGATTGTTTTTGATCCACATTTCTGCCGTTTCGACAACTCTTGTGGATTCCGTTTCCACGCATTGAACACCTTGGAAACCTGACCTTTTGAGATAGCGGTCAGTTGTACTGTCCTGGAAATCGTAGCTCCAGATAGACGGGCTCCCAGAATAACTCCTTTTTTGGAACTCAGACAGGTCTGCTGTTTTCCCCATTTTGCTCAACTTGAGCAGCTTGTAGCCTGGAATGAGCATGTACCTCACATGATTGCATTCATTTGCATATCACAATCGTTTCTGACCTGTGACCCCGCTTTACATATCAGTACAGTAATTCATCACGGGTTTCTAATTCACTGGCCAATATGTGTATGAATGCTTACTTGTTGCATCATATAGGAAGCATTGCTTATTGAGGCCCTCCTTAACGATACATTGCATATTGCTATAGTCCCAGACAACTAAGTCCAAATGACATGCAAATAGCGAAATGCTTTCATGTCCGCAGTGGGCGCAATTAGTTATCACGTTGGCCGCATGGGCCAAAGGTTCCTGGTTCGAATCCACGCTGTGGAATTTTCCTTCAGGACACCTTCAAACTGTTATAACTCCAGAAAGAAGCGTTTCCGACCCCAGGTTCATATAGCATTTTCTGCTTGTTTTGATCCCTGGAACATACACTGAAAGTTTGTACGAACCATTCAGAAGGAATTGAACAACCCTTATAAATATTTACCTAGAAAAATTACAGCACTTACCAGAGCTAAAGATGCGGTCTCTAATGAATTGCTTGTATTCTTTAACTTATCTACAAGGTGATTATAATTAAAGTCCCTTTGTAAAAATGCTATAAAAA
>JAHWFO010043718.1:3082-24915 GCA_023313115.1 Rhysida immarginata
TGAGCCTTTAAAAAGATTTTTTTCGAATTTTCATTAAGAATTTTTACTGTATTAATTCTAAGCATTTTCATGTGTTTATTTTTAAGATATTGCAAAATTTAATTTAATTTTTTGAGATTGTTCTGTTTACATCCAAGTGTAATTATCCCGGGCAACGCCGAATACCTTTGTTAGTATATAAATAAGAATGTTTGTTTGTTTGTTTGTTTTTTATACAAATCAACAGTTTCATTCCGATCTTGAAAAAATTTCGCATACATGACCTTCAAAGCATGAGGATGGTCACTGTCTACCTCAGATTTCGAAAAAATAATTAATATTGATAAAAAATCGATATTCATGGTTATGGCAGGGCATATTAATGAGAAATATCTCATGACCAACAATGGAAGACAAAGTTTTTGACACAATAAGTATCAACAATGGTATCAACACGCAATTCACAAATACTCTGCACGGACCAACAATATATCTCTTGACCAACAATGCAAATAAAAGTTTGTGCAACGATATGTAACAACAATGGTGTCAACACTTAATGCACCAACACTCTGCAAGGATCAATAATATGTCACATGACGAACAATGCAAGGCACAGTTTGTGCAATATAGAATTCAATGCATAGAATTCCTGTTATTCAGGCTTTTCTTAGAAAAGTGAATTCTTAGTACTTAACAATTTCTTGAAAATCTTTAAAAATGATCAGTAACTGGAGATAATGAGTTAGCAGACTATTGAGAAACAGTGAAAGACGATAGAGGAAGCACTCCTTTAGCTCCGTGCTCTATTGAGCAAATGGTAAGCAAGTAAATAGAAGAATCAGCGACCGCTAAACTACACAAAGTGATGAATGGCCACTTTTTGCTTCAAGACATCGAAAGAAGAAAGGAAATTGCAACAACATCAAGTGTACATCTAAAGTAATATTACGTGAGTAAAAGGCATCCTTGGAGAGGACCATTCATTGTGAGCCTTAAAAATTTTTTTTTCGGTAAATCAAGTGCCGGTATATCACCTAGAATGGATTTTTTCAGTGAAGAGGTAAATTCCTGTTTTTCGGATTTTTCTTAGAAAGGATAGTCCTTTTGCTCTATATTGTAGTGATTGAGTTATTAGTTAACCAATTTGGAGGTTTAAATTAGCTTTTTGAGATTGTTCTGTTTACCTACAAGCGTAATTATTCCGGGCAACGCCGGGTTCTCTGCTAGTCTTTTTATATATATAAAGAAAGATGTTTGTGGGTTTGTTCGTGGGTTTGTGGGTGTGTTTATTTCTTATACTGATCTACAGTTTTATTCCGATCTTGATGAAATTTTGCATACCTGACCTTCTAAGCATGAGAAATGTCACTGTCTACGTCAGGTTTCGAAAAAAAAATTATTATCGATAACAAATCGATATTCATTATGATGGCAAAGAATAATAATGAGAAATATCTCATGACCAACAATGCAAGGTAAAGTTTATGCAACAATAGGTAACAACAATGTTATCAATACGCAATTCACAAACATTACTCACGGACCAACATAGGTATCTCATGAGCAACAATGCTAGGAAAAGTTTGTGCAATATTAGGTATCAAGAACGGTATCAACACGCAATGCACCATCACTATAAAAGGATCAACAATATATATCTCATGACCAACAATGCAAGGCAAAGTTTGTGCAATATAAATAAGTTTCAATTTGTAACAATGCATAGAATTCCTGTTATTCAGGCCTTTCTTAGAAAAGAGAGTTCTTAGTACTTAACAATTTCCTGAAAATCTTTAGAAATGATCAGTAACTGGATATAAGGCAGTGTTACCAGACTGTTGAGAAAGAGTGGAAAGACCACTGAGGAAGCGTTCCTTCAGCTACGTGCTGTATTGAGCAAATGGTAAGCATGTCAATAGAAGAATCGGCGACCACTAGAGTACACAAAGAGATGAATGGCCAAGTTTTGCTTCAAGACATCGAGAGAAGAGTAGGTGCAGTTTTAATATAAAAATCAGTTTTTCTTGCTTTCACACTCAGTATCATCTAGTGTGTTACTCCCCCTAATCTACGTGCTGAATGATGGAGAGCTTCGCCCTAATAGCGAAAAGCGCTTACGGGATAAGGTTGTGTTTTTCTTTTTATTTATTGTTGTGGTTAAAGAGTCTTTCATTTCTTTTCTTATATGATTTATCGTGATGTTTTGTAATAAGTAAGTTGTTTAAATAAATTGATTATTTATTTTATTTTTTTTCTGATTTGAGTAAATAAGACAAACGCACGGTAAGCGTGGCACACCCGAACGAATCGATGACAACAACTAGTTTTAAATATTATATTTACCAGTTTCAATGCTCAGAATAGGTTGCGCATGCACGAGACATCGAAAGAGATACAGTACTGATTATATCTGATTACTTGAAAATAAGTGAGATTTGGATGAAGCCAAATGAACCTGTACATATAGAATGATTCGAATTCAGGAAACAAATGAATCAGTCTGGTGGCATTAAATCCGATTCACTAAACAAATAAGGTGTTATAAGTTATAGACGAGAAGACATTATTGCGATCTTTAAAAATATTACCTCTACAACCGAATGCGAACCTGTATGGATAGACGACTGATTATCGCTGGTATTGGTAACATTCGTATGGTTAAAGCGTTGTACAATGGTGTAGTGAGATTGTGCATTCATCCGTATGTGTCGATATCTGATGTAAAAATGTTGTTCATCGCGATGATGAAATACTCGCCAACAACTAGACCAATCAGCCACAACTTGGAAGTGGATACTGATGTGCCAATTATGATAGTTGGCGATTTCAATATAGGCGCTAGATTAAATTTACAAGACCGTAGCTTTATGAAGAAACATTTTAATTTCATTTTGATGTTTGCGCGAAATATATTGATTTAAGTCTGTTGCAATTTTTAACATACATCTTTTACAATGTGGCAATTATTGAATTTTATGAAAAAACAACTTAATAACTTTTGAACAATTGGCGAGATACAGTTAAAACTTGGCGGTTGAAGGCAGGGCATGTTGGGATTTTTTGAGCATGCGCAGTCGTTTTGTTGATGTTGTTCATTTTTCGTTGAATAGTTTAAAAAATGATCTCATCCCTATTATCCAAAATGACCCAGATACGATCCCATCGGACCAATAGAGTGATTGAAGTCCTTTGGAGAGTGCATTCTGGCTTTGGGGTACCCAGAGACCACTGGAATGAAAATCGCTTGGCCGCCATATGCTCCTGATCTCAACCCTTGTGGCTCATTTTTATGGAGCAATATTAAAGACAAAGTTTACACAAATAATTCCGGTACCATCGCTGAGCTCAAAACAGCCATTCAGGAGGTCGTCGAAAGCATCGATGTCTCGACAATTCAGCGAGATTTACAGAATTCTGCTCTTCGTCTGCGCCACATTATAGCCATTGATGGCAAACATATCGAACATGTGATAAACTAAATCCGAATATCTTTTGGTTATTTTTTTTTCATTTGAATTTAAAAATTTAACTTAGCAAGTTTTTAAAAATTTGATTTTTTATTTCATATAGCTCATTAATTGTCACCCTGTATCATAGAACAGTGTTTTATAAGTCGAGATCGACTTGTAATTCATTCATTTAAGATTTGGATAAAAATATGTGTCTGGTTAAAAATTTATGATATATTACAGGTATTAGTTATTTGAACATTTTATGTCAGAAATTAAATACCTCTTGTAGAAACTCATTACTTATTTGCCATCAGTTGCTATAATAAGTAATTCACAAATTTGCAATGGCTATAACGACATATTCTACGACTTAACCAGTGGTCGTGTCGTGACACAGACTCTTAAAATTTTTTATTTCCTATTTCTTCAGCTGTCTTTATATTCTTTAAGTACGGAATTTATGGTAAAAGAGTTAAGCTATTAATCCTTTGTTATAATTTACCATTTACCATTCTTACCACCCTTATATTAACTCGCTCTTGGATCTTGTGAGATAGTACGGAACCTTTCAGTCGAATTTTATTGTATATACTTACTGAAATATTATCATAGAAAACATTCCAGTATATACACGATGGTCCTTTCAAGTGTTAACACGGTAATATCTCGAAAACAAAGGATTGCACGAAAAAATATCCAAAATCAAAAGTGAATTACTTCAGAAAATCATTAGCCAAAAAATTAGCCGCCCTCCTTTATTGTGATCCAATTCTAGGTGTTTTTATCAATTGATCCAACCGTTTAGAGAATAGAGGCCCTGAAAGTGTGAAACTTTTACGGTTTGAACCCAATTTTATCGATGAAAACAAAGAGATAGAGAGTTGGTCTTACAGGCATTCCTATTCTTCTTTTTAATTGTTTATAACAATCCGAAGTCAGAACTACAAAAAAAAAAACAATACACACTGCTGCCTCAAGACTTTGCTTGTCCACTAAAAAAATTTTAAATTTCGCATTCTTAAAGACCATTGAAAAGTAGAATAGGAATGTCTGCAAGACTCACCCTCTAACCTTTTTCTTCATCGATAAAATTGGATTCAAAGTTTTAAAAGTTCCACATTTTCAGAGGCTCTATCTCATAAACGGTTGTATCAATTGAAAAAACACCAAGAATTAAACATTTCTCGAATATTATGTACAGTCTGAATATACCATTAAATTTTTTTTAATTTTTTTTTTAATTTATGTATCGGGGTCCAATACGTCCATCCATATGTATAGCCAGATGGTTTGGTTTGGTTTGTTTGGTATTAACGTCCTTTTCAACTGCCATGGTCATTTCAGGACGGCGTTATAGGCGCCGCAAATTTTGCCTCGCAAGGGTTCTTTAACGTGCAGCCGGCAAACGACTACACGGGACCAACGGCTTTACTTCCCTTCCGAAGGAAGTGCGTGATCTCAGGATTTTCCCCCTGAAAAAATCCTCGTCGTCCTCGGCCGAGGTCGAACCCGCGTCCTCGGACATCAGAGGCCATCACGCAACCCTTGAGCCACCGAGGCCGGTGTATAGCCAGATGGCCAGATGGCCCTCACAAAGGGGGGAGGGGGTAATTTTTTGGCTAATGAACTTGCCCCCCCAGGTAATTCGTGGGAAATCGCAATTTATGACTAATGAAGAAACTATTGTTTTTCACATTAAATCTCGTGGTGGATGATTTTTTTTATTATTCCAAATATTATTTTTTAATGATATTTTGGTTTTAGATTTAAGTAATTCATTGTTGTGGCGCATGGAATATTGTTATCGGACATATTCTTTTTTCGAACTCGCGTGATGCGAGCTCTTGTCCCGTGTGGCGTTTTTCCTAAGCAACTAATTAACACGGTCGCGAAGTGTTATACTGTTATAAAATTATTGCGTATTTAGTGTTCTATTATTTTTGTTCTAAAATATTCCTTCTTCATTATTTTTTTGGCTTCTGCCATTTCTCTTCTCCTGTGCAGCCATAGTGGCCACTTAATTTCCTAGTATTTCTTCTTTCTTGCTCCAGCCCTAAGACTGTATCTCCGCAATTGCAATTACGAGATTGCCGACGTAGTCCCCACGTTTCATGAGTGCCAATGTTTATTTCGACCCGTCACTCGTTTTAATTTGCCGTCTCACCATGTTTAGGCCTGGCCACGAAGCCTATTTCGTTCGGACGGTACAATCTCTGCTATCTTTTTCCCCATACCCGAAAATTTTTTGAACCCCCCTTTTATTTTTTGAACCGAAGCAAATATGTTAAGTTTGATAAATCCAATGAATAGGAAGTTGTGGATGGCCTTTCCCAAGGTGCACTTTTCATCATCCCAAATATGCAAATTAGGACACATTCAAATTTTATCTCAAAAACCGTAAGGGATAGAGAAAACAACTCAACTGCAAACTTGTTCACTTAAAAAAAAACAAAAAAATCACCCAAATCGGACCAGCCAATCACCTACAATCACGTGGTGAATTGTTTGTAGCTTACAAACAGTCACACTGCACAAGGAAAACTGAATGTTGAAATTTCCACCATGCAAAGCATGCAAATCAAAAAATTAACTTAAATTGCCATACTCACATTCATTTTCATGCGGAAAAGCAAATAAAAGGCATGTTTCAGCACACACAAGACAGAACAATTCCAGGATGGCAAGCTACACTGTTCCTGAAATAGTCAACATAATCTTCTGCTTCGGAAAGGCAAGGAGAAACCTACATGCTGCAGTTAGGTTGCATCGAGGCAGATATCCTAACGAATGCCATCCATCTCGTCAAACAACGCGTCACATTTTTCAAAGATTTGAGGCTACAGTGAATGTTGATGCAGAACGAAGACGACCAAGGGCACAAGGCGACGAGGATACTACAACTACCACTACTGCAGTTGCTACAAATCCCCACACAAGCAGCAGAGCAATTGCTGCAGACGTTAGGTGCCATCAGAGAACTGTTCTCAACATTCTACATGCCCATCATTTTCACCCATACCATATTCATTGTCACCAGAAGTAACTGCCATTGGATTATGTTGCTAGGGCCGCCTCCTGCCTGGATGACAATCCAAACTTCATTTATGAGGTGTTGTGAACAGATGAAACCCAGTTCACCAGGGATGGAGTTATCAACAGGCACAACCACCGTCATTGGGCAGACGAAAACCCATGATGTCTGCGAGAAGCAACTCTTAAGTGAACTGGAGAATTAATGTGTGGTGTGGATTGAATGACACTGTTGTTGGACCGTATTTTTCGATGGAACACTGGCTGCAGAACGCTACCGGGCTAAAGTTCTCAACGTGGTAGTCGCAGACTTCATTGACAATTTGCCATTGGCCTCGTCTCAGGGCACGTGGTTTCAGCATGATGGAGCTACTCCACATTACGAGTTGGTCGTTCGCGAGCGTCTAAGTGAGATGTTTGGACAACAATGGATTGGCTGAGGAGGACCAGTTTGTTGGCCACCCCGCTCCCCTGATTTTACACCACTTGACTTTCTCTTGTGGGGATACCTGAAGGACAAGGTTTATGCTATGCAGCCTGCCTCACCGGAGGATCTGGTTCAACGAATCCAGGAAGCGTGCCGAGGAGTGACA
Organism: Rhysida immarginata; assembly: GCA_023313115.1. Classification (NCBI taxonomy): domain Eukaryota; kingdom Metazoa; phylum Arthropoda; class Chilopoda; order Scolopendromorpha; family Scolopendridae; genus Rhysida; species Rhysida immarginata. The sequence goes on from JAHWFO010043718.1 coordinate 10,140, forward strand.
CCAGCCATGCTTGCCGATGTTTTGGCGTCAGTTACGTTCCGTGTCCAATTGTTTTATGGTATCCACGGTCGTCACATCGAGCATTTCGTTGATTAACTTTTTTGTAAACTGTTTGAAGTAACTTGTTTGTGCAGTGTGACTGTTTATAAGCTACAAACAGTTCACCACGTGATTGTGGGTGATTGGTTGGTCTGATTTGGATGCCTTTTTGTTTTGTTTGTTTTTTTTATGCTGAATAAGTTTGCAATTGGGTTTTTTTCTCTATCCCTTACGGTTTTTGAGATAAATTTTGAATGTGTCCTAATTTGCATATTTGGGATGAAAAGTGCACCTTGGGATGAGCCACCCACAACTTCCTATTCATTGGATTCATAAAAATTGACATACCTGCTTCGGTTCAAAAAATAAAAGGGGGGTTCAGACTTTTGTATTCTTACATACGGAATCAACATCCGCCATCGCATGTCTGAGTGCGTTGGGATCGAAAAGTAGAACCAGGCATATTTTAAGATTGCATAATTTTATCTCTCGCGAAATTGATCGCCAGGGTATGGTAATCACCTACTGCCCGTTCTCAGACATGCCGGCAAATGTATTCACGAAACCTTTACCTGCCCCCTCATTAAATGAGATTTGGGACCACTTGTCCTTGTCCCAGCAGGACACTAAAGCCAATTAGTTCGTTTTTTTAAATATATATAACTGAACTTATTAGCTCTTCACTAGCTCTGAACTTATATTTTTTATATAACTGAACTTATTAGCTCTTTTGGTGCGCATTACATTAGACGGGATGAAAGGAGTTCTAAACGCCCATATGTATCTTTTATAGTACATTTTTTTGTAATGCTTATTTAATGACTGAAAAGTTTCGGCATGATATTTCTAACTCTATTGGCATTTTTAAATATTTTCTGACAAGTTTGTATTAATCTACATATCATTCTAATAGGTTACTAAGCGCAGTGTAACAGTCACCTGACTATTCATTTTATAAGATATACCAATAAACCAATGAACGTTCTTATTAGTTGTAAGTTAGTGTGCGCACACGACTTACTTAAGTTGTACAGAATCGTATGCACGATTTATTCATTCACTCCAACTTAATTATTTTTGCTTATACAGGGTGTTTCAAAATTATGTACAATAAATTTAATGACATATTCTTCAGGTCAAAAGAAGACGAAAATGTTCTATAGCACTTTGTCTGGAAACGATTTACAGGCATTGGACATTGAAACTGAAACACCTTCGCAAATAGCACTGGATACCCCCAAGGCTGAATAGAACCTTCGGCTAGGTAAATTAATCGTATGCATATCAATGAATCACGTGTCAGAGTTCTTGGTAGTCACTCCAGTAGAAAAGTTCGATAGTAAGCTTCAAATTGTCTGTGCAGAGCGCTATAATGGGAGACATATCCGAAATCAAAAGAGGGCAGATTGTTGGCGCGCGTCTAGCAGGTGCATCTGTGTCCAAAACTGCCACACTTTGTGATGTCTCACGTGCTACAGTATCCAGGGTGATGTGTGCATATGAACAGGAAGGACGAACCACGTCCAGGAGGAGCAACTGCAGGGGAAAACGGAAGTTGTCGGAAAGAGACGTCAGGACATTGACCAGGATTGTTGCACGAAAGCGGAAAACCACCGCAGCAGAAATCACCGCAGAAATGAATACACACCTCCAGGAACCTGTGTGCACGAAGACAATCCGTCGTTACCTGCATAAATCCAACATCCATGGCAGGGTTGCTATACCGAAGCCTTTCATCAGTAGTACAAATGCCTCCAAGCGGGTTCAGTGGTGCCGGACGCATAAAACCTGGACGTTGGATGACCTCAAACGCATCATATTCTCGGATGAGTCCAGCTACACTGTCTTTCAAACAACAGGGAGGGTATTCGTCTGGAGGAGCCCCTCTGATGCCTACAACCCAGACTGCTTGGCACCCACAGTCAAACACGGAGGTGGATCAGTAATGGTTTGGGGTGCAATATCATGATACACATTGGGTCCACTAATTGTTCTCGGGGGACGTGTCACTGCCAAGGACTATAAGACTATTTTGTAGGACCATTTACACCCTATGGTTCAAACACTCTTCCCAGACGGTGGTGCAGTGTTCCAGGATGATAACTGCCCCATTCATACTGCAAAAATTGTCGCAGAGTGGTTTGATGAGCATGACAATGAGCTTCAGCATCTGCCGTGGGCCGCTCAATCGCCGGATCTCAACATTATCGAGCCTGTGTGGGGTGTCTTAGAGGATCGAGTGAGGAAACATTTCCCCCCATCGCGTACACGTGCTGAACTTGCAACTGTGCTTCAAGAGGAATGGCTACAAATTCCACTGCAAACTGTGCAGGACCTCTACCGATCCTTCCCAAGACGTGTTGTTGCTGTGCTGGCTGCCCACGGTGCCCCAACACCTTATTAAATAAAGATTTTGGATTTCTACCAGGTGTTTCAATTTCAATGTCCAATACCTGTATTTACGCAATACAGCCAACTGAACCAGTGGCTCCAAATTACAGAAATTGTTCAAAGTGCCCGCCAAAGTGGAAGAGTTCGTCGCCAGCATTACGAACGGTTTGGCATGCATTTTCAATTCGTTGTCGCAGATCCATAATGTTAGGAACTTCTGTGCTGTAGACGATCGTTTTCACATGACCCCACAGAAAAAAGTCCAAGGAATTAAGGTCGGCTGATCTTGCAGGCCAGGCTACCGGTCCACCTCGATCTATCCATGCAACATTAAGGTGTGCACGTACAACATGGCTGAAATGTGCTGGAGCGCCATCATGCATGAACCACATGTTAGATCTTATCAAAGGAGGAACGTCTTTCAGTAATTCTGGCAATGCATTCTGCAGAAACAAAAGATACGTTTGCCCATTCAATCGTGGCGGCAACACATAAGGGTCAATTAAGTTATTTCCGACAATTCCACACCAAACGTACACCGAGAAACGCTCTTGATGCGCTCGAGCTCTGGTAACATGCGGGTTAGCATCTGCCCAATGGTGCTGGTTGTGAGAATTTACGATTCCTGTCCGGGTGAAGGTTGCTTCGTCCGTGAAAAGTATCTGGCTGAGACAACTAGGGTCTGCAGCATGACGACGTTGTATCCATTGGCAAAATCGTTGTCGGTGTGGATAGTCCGTTGGGTTCAGTGCCTGAACCAGTTGCAGGTGGTATGGATGCAAAAGCTGACGGTGAAGAATGCGCCAAACAGATGAGCGCGGAATGTGTACCGTGGAAGAAATACGACGGGTGCTTGTCTGTGGTTCATCATGGATGATGTCAATTATCACATCCTCCTCATCCGGAGAATGTGCTACAGGCCGCTCTTGTCCTGTTTGACGGCCAAAGGAACCACACTCCCTCAAATGTTTGTCGACAGATAAAAATGTTCGGTTATTTGGCAAACGTCTATTCGGAAAGCGTTCTTGGTAGACTCTTCTTGCTTCCACAGCATTTCCGTCCGCAAGACTATACATTAGGTGCATGTCAGTGGAATACGTGTACATGATTTTTTTTTTACGTAAATCGTAATGCGTATGTCAAAGCACGCAAACGTTCTGAAATTGATATTCCTAATGGATGTACAGTAGTGAAACTACAGTAATGGAAACAACCGTACACAACTAACGGAACAACCCTAAAGTAGGTTTAAATGGAACAAACCACTCAACCTAGTGTTGGGTCGAAACGCTGGAACTGCTAAAATTTCGTCCGCTAACTACCGTGCTTCCCTACTGTATGGTATTGGATTACTCGCAAACAAATCGTTTCCAGACAAAGTGCTATAGAACATTTTCGTCTTCTTTTGACTTGAAGAATATGTCACTAAATTTATTGTACATAATTTTAAAACACCATGTATATTGGATGTATTTATTACAAACAAGTAAGTCCAGTAAATGCAGAAATCTCACCAGACTAAAGTCGTAAGTAGTTTTTTTTTTTGTTTTAATCTGCACTCAAGCTAATTACAGGGGTATTTGTTCGGGAAATCGCAATTTATGACTAATGAAGAAACTATTGTTTTTTCCATTAAATCTCCAGGTGGATGATAATATTTTTTTTATTTTCCAAATGATATTTTTTATTGATAATTTGTTTTTAAATTTAAGTAATTCATTGTTGATCATTGTTGTCGTAAATATTGTTTTTTCGAACTCGCGTGATGCGAGCTCTTGTTGGTTGGTTGATTTGTTTGGTATTAACGTCCTTTTCAACTCCTATGGTCATTTCAGGACGGCGTTATAGGGGCCGCAAATTTTGCCTCGCAAGGGTTCTTTAACGTGCAGCCGGCAAACGACTACACGGGACCAACGGCTTTACTTCTCTTCCGAAGGAAGTGCGTGGTCTCCGGATTTCCCCTAGAAAAATCCTCGTCGTCCTCGGCCGGGATCGAACCCGCGTACTCGGGCATCAGAGCGAGTTCTTATTTCGTGTGGCAATTTTCCCTCGCAACTAATTAACTCGGTCGGAAGATGTTATACTGTCTAATTGTTGATAAAATTATTGCGCATTTAGTGTTCTATTGTTTTTATTCTAAAATATTCTTTCTTTATTTTCTTTGCTTCTGCCACTTCTCTTCTCCTGTACAGCCATGGTGGACACTCACGTTGCTAGTATTTCTTCCTTTTTGCTCCAGCCTTAAGATTGTAGTTTCTATTTTACTGTCGTCAATAATTTTTTTATACTTTACTATGCAAAGTGTTTGCTGTCTCATTACTAGCCATAAATCCATTATAACCTCCGACTCATCAAATTCACTTTTGATTTTGGATATTTTTTTGTACAATGCTTTTTCGAGATATTTCCATGTCTACACTTAAATGGATCACCCTGTTTACACATTGGTTATTACATATTCTTTCATTCAAACAGATTTTTCAGCTTTCATTCAACCATTCAAAATCACAAGCAATGACTCGCATTTTTATATCAACTCTGGATTACCATATAACATTTGATGATCAAAGCTTTTACCAATATTCAGTCTCATATACGAGGGGAACTCAGTAAGTAAGGTGCAAATGCATACAGAAATAAAACAAATACAGGCAGTGATTTGAAAACTATTTTTATTTCTCCGAATAATCTCCCTGTAAATTATGGCACTTGTCCCTCGTTTCACAAGCTCTTCAGAACCAGGAAGATAAATATCTTTCAAAATTTCATTGTACAAGTCTAAAAATCTTCGCGCTGCTGCCTGAATCAGGCTATTCGAAGAATGATCTAGGGCTTTACACTTGAACTTTCTGAGCAGCTCAGTTATCTTGTTGGCAGTATGAGGATATTCATAGTCTTTTGGGATAAGTAGGCCTGTTGCTTACAATTATAAATAAATAAATAAAATATAGCCCTAACATCGCTCCTCAAGACTTTCATTTGTTTGCTCCTCTTAAACATCATCTTTCGGCCGGCAATGAAACTGTACAAAAAGAATTCACCACCTGGTTCAGAAAGCGGCCCAAAAAATTTTTTTTTACTGTTTTTTTTTTACTTGTGAAACGATGGGACAAGTGCATCAATATGAGCGATTATGCGGAGAAATGAAAGTAGTTTTCAAATCAGTACTCATATTTGTTTCATTTCTGTATGCATATGTTATCCATATGTAATTATTATTTACTGCCTTGCCCTCGTACTTAAGTCATTAAAATATGTTTTAACTTACTTCGTAGTAATAGTGATTGCTCAATTTTGCATAATCAGAACTTTCGGAACCATGGGATTTATAGAAGTTTACTGTTGAATAATATTCCGAAGACTGGCAGCTTTCTTGGTCACACTGATCTGTGTTATTAACTGGCCTTTCATTGTTAAAGCTGATATTACTTTCTAGAGTTACTGCGTCATATTCATTAGTTGAAGCACCTTCATTGACTCTAGCAGACTCGTTAATTTGCATGGAATGTATCAAAGAAAAGTCTGGTGTGTCAATTGACCCAGCTTGAACCGAGCCAGAATCCACACTGGTTGGCATATATTTCTTGCTAATTCTAGAAGGTAAAAATGGAAAATATTCTAAAATTCAATAATACATTAATTTATCAAGATAAATTTTTTCTTCTCATCATAAAAATCTAAAAGCTTTTGGTTTTGCTTACCTTCTAACTGTTATTTTATAAACAATAACGCAAACGACAAATAATACGATTATGATACATACGAATACAATAACTAAGAAAGAAAAAAATACAATTGATTTTATTAAATGTATGTACGGCATTACATAAATAAGTATATTTTGGCTCAAGAATATGCATTTTTTATTTAAATATAGCTTACCTATCATTACAATATTTTTTTCTGAAGTGCAATCTTCTATTGTATGAATTGAAGAAAAAAAATTTTAATAACGTTTATGACATATGCATAATAAATAAATAAATATATAAAGAAATAAATAAATATTCTTGATGTCTATGCTGTCTAGTATCATATTAACTAAAGAAAAAGAATTAAGGGTCAGCAAATGATAAGGTAGAAGTTATAAAATGTCTTACGCGTTTCGGTGTTACACCGTCATCGGCATAGGCAGACATATTATCCTTATTTAACCATGACTCCTATGCTCTTTAAATCTCTCCATGAATGGTCGCGACGTAGACCCTATATAATAGCCATTGAAGTCCGGCCAGCTTGTAGGTGTCTTGTTCTGGCATCTTTTTTTCTGGGGTTAAGTAGGAACCGGTTGTTGTGTTTCGTCCTGAAGACGACTCCAAGGCCTTGTTCTTTGAATGTCTTCGCAAGCTTGTAAGTTTCAGGTTCGAGGAAACTTAGTATGATAAAATCCGTTTTCATTTCAATTTGTTTCATCGGTTGTCGTATTGATTTTTTGACGTTGTTAAGGATGGAAGTGGTGATACTCTCTGGAAAGTTGTTGAGGCGGGCTAACTTGTAGGTTTTTGCGATTTCACTGATCTTGGCAATTGATGTGATTGGGTACGTGAGCGCTCTTCTGAAGTTGTGTCATAAGGCAGCTACTTTATGATGCGTGGGGTAGTTAGAGTGGATGAAATTAGCTGTGGTAAAAGGTTTTCTAAATATCTCGAATTCTAGTTTTTGTGCTTCGAGATTCCTAATGAAGTCCAAGAAGTTTATGCGTTGTTCCGTTTCTTGTTCAAGGGTGTATGTTAAGGATTGGTGGAATTCGTTTAAGGCTTTAAGTATATCATCACAAGTGCTTTTACGTTCGTCAAAAATAATCAGGGTATCATCAACGTACCGTTTGTAGGAAATCATTGTTGAGTCTTGAATAATTTTGTCGACCTTCGGTTTCTCGACAGACTGTAAGAATATTTCTGAAATTGTGGTATTATTGGGGAACCCATGACTATTCCATCCGGGATAGTGAAAAAGTCATTATTGAATGTGATATAATTTTGTCAATGTAAGAGGCAGAATGGCATAAAGATATCCGGACGCTCGTTATGGTCTAGTGCCTTTTTTCAAGAGCCTGGTCGATGATTTTTATCGTCTCGGTAAAAGGAACATTCGCGTAGAGGTTGACAATACCCATAAGATAGCCAAGCGCATCATAGTCAAACTGACGGTTAATGAAGCCATAATTATCGAGGCGAACAAAGGCAAGGTCACCGTAATCATCCACGAACAGGACTACAATAACAAGGTATACAAATTCATTGATGAGAATGGTTTCAGTAGACTAAAAAGTGACCCCCGAAGAAATTTTCCAATCAGGCCAAATAAACAATCCGCGAGCTATCCTCCAACAACCTACAAGCCATCCGATAAAAAAACCGCAGCCGCCAAAATTAAGAGTACAGGTAAAACACATAAACCTGACAACCCCGTCCGTCCGATTGTTAACTGTCGTAACTCATCTTTCTACTATATAGCCAAAAATCTCGCTCTCATGTCAATAGCAACTATCCTATAAACAACAATTAAACCATCAGCAATAGCATGACCCTACTAAACCATCTACAGGGCATCAAAATAGAATCACATATAAGATTAATTTCGCTTGACATAGTCAACCTCTACACCAATGTTCTTTTTACAGAGACGATAAAAATCATCGTCCAGATTCTTGAAAAAACGGCAATGGATCACATTCAATAATGATTTTTTCACTATCCCGGATGGAATAGCCATGGGTTCCCCAATAAGTGCCACAATTTCAGAAATATTCTTACAGTCTGTCGAGGAACCGAAGATCGACAAAATGATTGAAGACTCAACAATCATTTCCAACAAACGGTACGTAGATGATACACTGATTATTTTTGACGAACGCAAAAACACTTATGATGATATACTTAGAGCCTTCAACGAATTCCACCAATCTTTAACATACACCCTTGGACAAGAAAAGAAACAACGCATAAACGTCTCGGACATCAGTATCATTAAGAATGCCATAGAACAAAAACTAGAACTCAAGATATTTAGAAAACCTTCTACCACGGCTAATATCATCCCATTCGACTTCTAACCACCCCACGCATCACAAAGTAGCTGCCTTATCACACAACTTTAGAAGAGCGCTCACGTACCCAATCACATCAACTGCCAAGATCAGTGAAATCGCAGCAACCTGCAAGTTAGCCCGTCTCAACAATTTCCCAGACAGTATCACCGCCATCATCCTTAACAACGTCAAAAAATCAATACGTCAACCGATGAAACAAGTTGAAAAGAAAACGGATCTTATCACACAAAGTTTCCTCGGACCTGAAACCTACAAGCTCGCGAAGGTATTCAAACCTACAAGCCTTGGAATCGTCTTCAAGACGAAACACAACAACCGGTTCCTACTTAACCGCAGAATGAAGATGCCAGAACAAGACACCTACAAGCTGGCAGGCGTCTACAATCTTGCCTGCCCAGACTGCAATGCCTATTATATAGGGTCTACGTCGCGATCATTCATGGAGAGATTTAAAGAGCATAGCTGGTCATGGTTAAATAAGGATAATAAGTCCGGCTATATAATTTTTAAAAAGTTGTTTTACCCTTCTCTTTACTTCATCACACCACTAAGGGTAGCAATGGTTGGCTTTTTTTTAGCGGTAGCGTTAGCGATAGCGATATTTCGTCGACATAGCTGTAGCGATGTTAAGCTAGATTTTTGTCTATCTAGCTTTAGCGGTATCGGTAATTAGCTAAATTTTCGTTTATATAGCGGTAGCTTAGTGAACTAGATTTATTATCTAGCGATGCCAATACTGACAACAAGTCACTTGTTGTATATCATAATTTGCATATCTGTTAAAAAAAAGTCCACATTTGCTGAATCAAAAGCTTTCATTCTCATTTCATGTGAAAATGCCTAAAAATAAGCAGTTTTCTCAGGTGGAAGTAAGGAGAATATGGATGCTAACAGCAAAAGGCAAACCTATGAATGAAATTACAGTGAAATCGGCCGAACATCATGTGAAATTCATAACATACTAGCCAAGGAAGAAAAGTTTCATGTGAAACCTCAAACTGGACGTCCAAAAGTGATTGCAGCCAGAGATGACAGAAAGATGTACAAATGGAAAACTGCCTGTGAGGTAAATTACTTCTGCTTCTGAACTAAGGCCAATTTTATTTATATTTTTCATGTTAAATACAGGTTACAGGGAAAGTCGACCTAGATATTTAAGAACTTTATTATTATGGCCGTTGCCGATAAATTTGACTCTATAACCTATTATTATCCAAAAGTTAACCGTTTTCTAGATGTGTGAATTTTAAATTAAAGGAAAAAAAATATCATTTTTTGCTCTAATTTCAACTTTTTTTTAATTTCCAGACTCTAGGGTCCAATGTTTTGCTGTTTTTACCTAGGGGGTATGGCAGTTTATTATACTCTCTGCCCAGTACTCATTCATTTCTTCGCTGGCATTTCGATATATATGAATTATTGTTATAATCCTTCGAAAGATTATTATAGGACATAACACCACATGATTGTTGGTTTGAAGAGTTGAGTTCATGTATGCTTTGTTATAGGTATATGTCGTCAACTGTAGCTCGAACGAAGGGACTGCGACTGCTGTCATCTTTCACTCTTTCTCAATAGTCTGCTAACTCTACATTATCTCCAGTTACTGGTCATTAATTAATGTTTCCAAGAAAAGGTTAACTTCTAAGAAAAGCCCGAACAACAGATATTCTTACTTATAATGCACACTTTGCCCGGGACTTTACTAACCCTCTTGTTGTTCTGTCTCATAAAAAAGTTATCCATTTTCACTTGCTTAGGCTTTAATCAAATTAATTAGATAAATCAATTCTTTAAGGTTAAATTACCCAGAGGAAAAAGCCGTGACAGGAAGTGGAAAGAGGACAACAGATAGTTAATTATGAAATTAACTTTTACTAAAAGCAGGAATAAACCTGCAAAGTTCCAATTACAATAGGTAAATCCTTACAATGTGAAATTTCTCAAAGAATTATTATACAAATATAATAGGTAATAATATTTCACAGTGGCTAGTCGATCTGTCCTTCTGCTTTGTCAATAGAAAAGTTGTGGGTGGAGCCAAAATGACCGTTGTTTCAGAACACGGCGACCGAACTCGGTTTGTCAACAAGGGGACCGGAGCTAGGCAGGAAATAAATAAAACAAAAATTAGCATTCCATAAATTCATACACAAAGTCAGTTTATATCCAACGTTGAAATCAAATCTCAATGTCTGACTCGTCACAATGAATTAATTATTCTAGCACTTACCTAAGCCAAATAAATTGAAACTCATACCCAACGGGATGTAGCAGAGAGCCAAGCGTGACCCGCCGCGTAAGATCTCACTAAGCCGGTGCTTGCTTGCAAAATCGCTAGTCGTCTCGCTGATTCCCCTTGGAAAAGATTTGTGGTACATGATGTCTGCGATGACGAGCCCTCCGACACCAACTAGATTTCGCTCTCCTTTACTGGCGTGAAATCGTCCGGAGAACTGCGAACCAAATTTTCATTGGGAATGTCTTCGTTCCTTGGTTTAACTCCAAGCTCTTGATCGAATGAAAGCGTCTCGGGACCTGCGATGATGTGGGACTCCGATTCGGCTGTCGAACCCCCTTCGGGAATAGCCAGACTGGAAGGCGGGGCCGATGTTCGCTCGTCGTCGATCTCTTTTCCTCTTACGTCTTCGTGGGAATCTCGCTTATCAGACACTCGATCCTCCGAACGATGTGAGTTATATTTACTATTATCAATGTGATAAATCAAAGTTGTGTTTCTTGCCTGATAGTACGACGATTCAGTCTTTGTCTGGCCGATAACGCTCACACGTGTTGGTGACGGTATACTCGCTGCATACGATTGCCTCTATTCACATCGCCGACGACCTCGCTCTCTCCTATCCTGGACGGGCGCTCGCTTTGTATCGTCATCCTATATTATAAAACTTAAAGGACTCACGTCTGGAACTCCGTCTCGCTTGGGCTGCGTGTGGTACGGGCCTTGGCGTTTTCGTTAAAGCTACTTTGCTCATTGGGTCTCCTTAGTCGATCCAGCTGGCATGTTCGTCTCTCTCTTCCCTTCGCCTCGGCCCCCTTGCGCTTAAATATCATTTTTTTCTCTTCATTAGCCACGCAATTATTCAAATTCGCTTTCTCGCGCTCTCGCGGGTTCGCCGCTTCAAGGGAGATTCTACTTTGCCGGGGAGGCCGGGGCTTCACCGCTGCTTTTTTTTTTGCGTGCTCTTATTTTCTCTGTTATATCGCCGTCTTTTATTTTCCTCTTCTCCCGGTGATATGACATCCATCTTCACCCCCAGGGAGCATCACTGGATACTTTAGACCTATCTTTTAAAATTTCCCTTGCCCTTGAAGCTCTTATACCCTCCTGCTCTAGCAGAGCTTCCGTTGATCAGATGTTTCCTATTTCCGGATAGCTTTTTATCTTTCTGTTGCAAACTTCACTCTTCAATATTCGTTCTTTCTCTTTTCTTGCCAAACACACAAACATTTGCCATTCGTCTGGACGTTTTAGGGAGCTCAAGGGAGACCCGTGTGATTCCTTAGCCTCCTCGATAAACACTGCCTTATCTATATCCAGCCATTGCATAATCATATTTAAGCTCGTTGTTAATAATTCGTTACCCCCTCCCTAAAGGAGGTTAATATGGTTAATTATGAAGTGTCAACCAGTTAATGTGCTAAACTTTCAACCCCCCCACCCCCTCCTCAGGGGTTGAATTTCGGAAACCCCCTTCTTAGTGCTCACTTGCATTTTGTAAAGAACCTCTGTACAAAATTTCAAGTTTCTAGGCCTTGTGGTTTGGGCTGTGCGTTGATCACTCACTCAGTCAGTTTCTTCATTTATATTCTATATACATAGATTTACTCTTTGCAGTCTGAGACCGCTGTCTGTCATTTTGTGTTTGATTTGCCTAGTTAACTGAGAGTATTATACCTTTTTGAATAGTTAGAAAGACGTAGTAGTTATTAAAACTAATTTGCAAGATAACTTTCATAGAACTTTTTTTAATTAACGTGTTTCAAAGTTGGGAACACAGTGAAAACATCTACACGCAAGTTGTTTCAAGTTTAATTATTTATTTTTATAAACCGGCATACCCCCTACATAAAAAAAGCAAAGAATTGGACCATAGATTCTGAAAATTAATAGAAAGTTGAAATTAGAGCAAAAATGATATTTTTTTCTTTTAATTTAAAAGTCACATATCTAGAAAACGGTTAACTTTTTGATAGTATATTATAGAGTCAAATCTATCGGCAATGACCGAAATAATAACGTCCTTAAATATCTAGGTCGACTTTCCCTGTAACCCTGTATATGTTAAAAAGTGTATAAATTTTTAATTTTGACTACACATTTTATTAGCAATGCAAGGTATAACTCGTAAAATGGTTCAAAATATGTTTCGCAACGATGGATTTAAAATTTGAAGATATAACCGGAGCACATTTTAAGTATTTATTTTTATTTTATTTTAAGTATAATTAATATAACAAACAGTGCATATCCGGGGCCGGTATGGTCATAGACCGACGAGTTAGGTCCCCGGCAGCACGTAATGTGTCAAAATACAGAAAAACAAAAATATACATATACAAATGTATATATATAAATATATAAACACATAAATATAAACATATATATGAACAAATAAATAACGAGATTAGTCATTAGTTAACGAATAATTAGAAAATGACAACAGAATTAACAAAAAACTGATAAGAATTAACAATGAACAGAACTGGTTGGAGCAAACAAAGCCCTCTAAATAAATAAAAAAAAAACAAAATAAAACGTAGCAAACCATTCCAGACAAGCGCTAATAAGGGTCATATTGACCTCACTGTGCGTTATATAAACAAAATATGCATAAAATATTCAGAATCATATGTAAAACAAGTAGAATAAATAATGATTAGATTATAATCTAAACCAAAGATACAATAAAAATAGAACAAAAAGAATGGGAAAGAGGACAGAGGAAAAAAAGCTAAAGAAAGAAAGCTAAAAAACCGTTAAGAGTAAATTAGAGATAGGCGATACGTTGATCCAGAAAAGAAATGGCTTTAAGCTTTTTTCTAAAAAGCGGATACGATGGAATATCCCGAACATCCTCTGGTAAATAAGACCAAAACATTAAACCGGCATATGAAATGCAGCGACGAGAATAATTGGTCTTAGCTGCTGGTAAACGAATATCACTAGCTTTACGGGTAGGATAATTGTGTTTATATAACTGTGAAGTAATATTGAAAGGACGGGATAAAATTAGCTGTTTATTTATGACCTTAAAAACAAAAGAACATAATTGTATAAAGTAGATCTGACGAACCGTTGGGATTTGAAGTAAAGCAAAAAAATGGGAAACAGATTGCGGAATACGAAATTTGGTGATAGTACGTAGGAACCATTTCTGTAGTCTTACCAATCTAGTCGTGTTATACGAGGTTAATGAACCCCAAAAAATGATACAGTAGCAGAGAGAAGAATATATCAGAGAATAATAAAGAAGTATCAATAAGTAATTAGGAAGATAGTGAAGTCGGGAAATTATTCCTTGGTACCTGTTAAGATTTCTTAAAAGGAAGTCAACGTGCAAATCCCAGGTAAGGTCATGTTTTATGGTTAAACCAAGGTATTTGAAAGAACTAGTAGTTGATAATATTTGAAGACCATAATAGATAGGAGGATTGATAGGAATGTTACTTTTGTTACGTTGGTAATAAAACATTAATTTTGATTTAGCGGTATTAAGAGATAAAGAATTCGCGTCATTCCAGCGTTTAAGTTCACAAAGAACACTATTAATATCGTCCAATAGTTGGGAGATGTTAGAACGGGATAACGATAGAGTCACATCGTCTGCGTACAAGATAGGGTTTGCCATATTCAGCGTGTTAGGCAGATCATTGATAAATAAGTTAAAGAGCAATGGGGAAAGAATCGATCCTTGTGGTACCCCAAGATTTCGAGAAAGTATTGCAGAAGATGTTCCATTAAGTTCAAGGTAGTAACTTCGGTTAGTTAAAAGATCTGAAAGCCAATTAAGTGGAGGACCTTGAATATTATAAAAATTGGACAACTTATAAAGCAATAGTGGAATAGGAATAGAGTCAAATGCCTTAGAATAATCAAGAAAGATAGAAGCTACATGCTTATTTGTACTCATTTCAGAAGATGCAAACTCAATCAAGTCATAGCAAGCAGTTTCTACACCGCGGTGGGATATAAAACCATGTTGGTAAGGAGTTAATAGATTGAAAGAATAAGTGAACTGAGAAAGACGAAGATAAAACAATTTTTCGAAAATT
>JAHWFO010043718.1:25015-36970 GCA_023313115.1 Rhysida immarginata
AGTGAACTGAGAAAGACGAAGATAAAACAATTTTTCGAAAATTTTGGCGAAAATCGGTAATGATGAAACAGGACGATAGTTGGAAAAAATATTAGAATCTCCTTTCTTAACAATAGGTGTGATTTTGGATATTTTCAAAGCTTCGGGGTATGTACCAGTGGATAAAGATTGGTTAAAAATAAAAGCAAGGGGAGCTGCTATGAGGGAGTTAACAGCTAGAATGATATCCGAACGAAAGCCATGGGGATCTGGGACAACAGAAGATTTCAACTGAGTGATGACTTTTCCCACCTCTTCCGAAGAAGTAGGGAATGCGAAAAATGTCGAGGGATTCTGATCAATCTTATAAGGATAAGAAACTAGAGAGGTGTTTGAATCGGGAGAAGAAGGAAGAAGAGCAGTAAGAAAAGTAGTAAGGGAAGGAGAATCGGGATTGAGGGATAGCTGGGAAGGAAGAGTTATAGACGTAGGACCTTTCAATAGCTTATTTAGATGTGACCATTTCTGTTTATTAGAGAAAAGAGACAATTCACAGGCTTTTGCAAAGAACTCCACATCTTGTTTTAGAAAAATGTTGTAAAACCACCTTTGAAAGAAATACATACTCGAGAACGGTTGGAATGGGGCCGTAACCGTTTGAATTGGAACGATGAGTTGCTTAGTATATTATTTAGTGATGAAAATACGGAACCTAGATGGACCAGATGGTTGGGTATCCTATTGGCATAGCTTATGGACAGAAGAGAATTTCTTCAGTCGTCAACAGGGAGGAGGTAATGTCATGGTTTGGGGAGCGTTTGACTCTATTGGAGTCACAAACGTTTATTTCTATCATCAAAAATCTGACTATGAAGACAAGTTGGAACACAACGTCCTTCTTTTTGCCAACACTCTTTGTCCAAAATTTATTTTTCAACATGACAATGCACCCATGCACTAATCTAAGTTTACATTACCTAGTAAGGAAGAACATATTCAAGTAATAAAGAGGCCAGCACGAAGTCTGATTGAGCGTTTGGGAAATTATGTGTAGACAAGTATATGCCGGAAAGAAATAATATTCTTGTGTGAAAGACTTTAAAACTGTCATTGAAGATTGTTGGTATATAAGGGGAATTCAGTAAGTAGGTTAAAAATTATATATTAAACAAACAAATAAGAGTACAGATTTGAACGCTACTTTTATTTATCCACAAAACTTCTCTGTAGGTTGAGGCACTTGACCCATCGTTTCACTAGCCCCTCAAAATCAGCAACCTAATTCTTGAGGTTGCTGCTTGAACCAGGCAGTGACTGCCTTCGTACAGCTTCATCGTCGGGAAAGTGTTCACCTGAAAGGTTTTGTTTGAGATGCTCCGAAAGTTCATCTGGAAAGTCCACGAGCATCCTCCGTATAGCCCAGGCAACTTTTATTTGTTCATCACTATTAAACGTCCCTTTCAGGAAGTGACCGCCTAGTTCAGAGAGCAGCCCAAAGAATTTTATGTTGCTGTTTTTGAGGGGCTTGTTAAAAGATGGGACAAGTGCCTCAACCTACAGGGAGAATTACGTGGAAAAATAAAAATAGCTTTCAAATCAGTACTGTTATTTTTTTCATTTCTACATTCATTTGTAACTTACTGACTTCCCCTCATTGTTTAAAGTCACAGATTCTGCACAAACCTATCACATGAAATTCACTTATCGTGTATTTGATGTTATTAAATGTCAAGGAAAGCAATTCAATTGAAAATTTGTTTATTTTTCAGTTCCATGTTGAAAAATTCGTTTTCTTCTTCTTAATATAAAAAATAGTTTCCAGCTCACACGCGTTTCAGGGTTTTCATTGACTGAAAGTGATGATGATTCAACAATACTTTCATGTTTTGTTGCCTTGCCAATAGAACCGTATGTTTTCAAGATTTATTAACAGTGATCAGAAAAATGTTAAAACATACTTTTGGCTTGGCAATAGAATATTCGTTTACAAGAATTTTCAACAATGAACAGAAGATCAGTACAACAAGTAAGTGTCACCCGAGGGATCAAATGAGATAAACATAAGAGTTCGCACACTGTGGTGAAAAACATACAGCGCCGAGCAATAGGACTGCTTCCTCTGCCGCCTTTCCACTGTCTCTCAGTAGACTGCTAAATCTCCAGTTACTGCTCATTTTTTCCAAGAAAATGTTATTTTCTAATAACTACCAATTCTAAGAAGGAGGTCCGGGGTTTTTATTGGCTGTAAATGACCCCTGTGTCGAGATCGAGAAGCCCACTGTCCTCAGTCACGACACTTCAGAGGAAGCTTTTGGAACAAGAAAAGACGGCGCATTAAAAATGCACTCTGCCATCGGATTGGCTCGCTGACGAGTCTTCCAGAACGTGGACCAATGTATGCGCAGATGTACTGCAATAGGCCCGTCATGTTTGTATTAATATATGTATCACGCAAATCACCAACAATATGCACGGACCAACAATATACAGGATTTGGACAAAATAATATGAATATGTTTGATTTTAGACGTTTTGTCGAAGATCAAGAAAAATACTTGACGGATTATGCTAAACTTCAGGGATGTTAGGTGCATGTACACTTCATATATTTTTAGCAAATAGGGGACCAGTGACAATTAGGACAAAAAATAATGTTAGGGATCACCCTGTAAAAATAATGTTTGGTGTTTACTGCAAATTTTTAAGGTTATATGAGCGAGACAGGCTGTCATAGGAACGAAATGCGGGCCTGCGGCTTATTGACATCATATCGGCATAAGGATAAGTTGATACAAGTGTCTGGTCCAAAAATAAACATTTTGAGAAAACCCCGTATCGTTTTTATTTTTATTTATTCCTGAGAGCAACTAGGGGAGGCCGTGGCCTGTTGGGCTTCCACTGAGCACACAACTTCAGGGAAGTTAAGCAACATCAGGCACGACTAGTCACTGGATGGGCGACCACCGTTGAGATATGATCCCCCCCCCCCCGGCTGCGGCGACCATCATACAGCAGTCGTTAATCCAGGTCCATCCAGGGACCCAACTCGTCGGCCTCTGGCCATACAGGCCCTGGATGGACGTATTGGATTACAATCAATAAAAAAAATGAAGTTTTATCAGGGATATTTTTCTGAATTTTCATATTTGCTTCGGCATTTTATAAGAGTAAAGCGCGTGCAGAAATTAAAAAGCCAAACACATTACTCATAAAAACAACGATACAATAAACACACTATATTGCGCATTTATTTAAATGTATAGTAATGTCTAATGATTATCTAGACAAAAAACGAACAAAATCTGAACAACTGCTAAGTAATGTAAAAACACGATCTGACCATTTCACATATCCAATAAACATACAGCCTATTGTCCTGGGACTTTAAATTTTCAGTGGCGACCTTTTTTTGGTCCACCCTGTATATTTGGCTAATAAACAATGCAAAAGACATTTAGGTATCGCTTGCCCATGCGTATTAAAATTTTATTTAAAAAAAAGCTAATATTTCATCAAATAATTAATGTTTTAATATTCTAATTGCAGTGTTGTCTCCACTGTAGTTTTGTCAAGTTAAAACTCTGCATGTTATAAACAAGAAACTTGTGGAAAATTTTCAATTTTTTTTAAAAAAACTTTATATTTCCATAAATATACGTGCTATTCTCATACACATAAAACAGATAAGTAAAAGAAACCTCATAATCATATGCTGCAGCTACAATGCATTTCAAGCTTTATTTTTATAGGGTGATCCCAAATTCATTGAAAGATCTCCACAGAACACGTTCATCGCCAATGGGGGCGGAAATTAGATGGGACCAAAAGGTCTACGGGTATTTATGCATATAAAGAAGTGAAATTGGGAATGCGGATTCCTCTAAGTCAGATCAACATTACTGTAAAGTTTGGGCCAAATTGTCCTTATATGATCGGAGTTGTGGGGGTGGCAATCACTTGGTCTTTAAAACTTTATGGCAACATATAGGGTGTGATATATCGTTCGATCGCAAATGATAGAAGATAGGGTTCTTTTATATTTTCTAAATACACGGTTCGAGAAAATCAATTTTTGATTTTAAAAAAATGGGGGGTTAAAAAGTGCAGATGAAGGAATAAAAAATAGATGAACACAGGGCTTCCGTTGCTTTCCTATACCTTCCTCGGGAGGCTTAATATCTTGTATTTATAAAAATTTATTTATTGCTAATCTATATATAAATACGGGAACGCATTTTTTGCATTACACTTTTACCTGTGTTAACTGGACGCATAAGCATGAAAGTATGGTTGGAAAGGTCCTATGCTGCAGGTGAGGACAATATATTTTGTTTGTGCATTTGTTCACGTTAACACAGGTAAAAGCGTTTCAAAAAGGTAGCATTAAGGAACAGGTTGTGCGCCATATTTGTAGCATTACCTTGTTTATTGTTTTTTTTTTAAATTAAATATCGAATTAATTCAAATCATTGTTGATGTTCATTTGAAAGAATTTTAATTTTGATTTGATGATGTTCATTTGAAAGCATTAGAAAACCGTGCAACAAATATGTGGAGGAACTTCATGAAAATACTTTGCAGCTTTTGAAAGTCAACGAACTGATTTCAGATCCTGAAGATCCCCAAGTATAATATAGTACTATAATGTACCTATACATTATTCTATAGAAAAAAACTGCTTGAAAATTGTTATTAACAAAATATCCAAAACATTTCTATAATTAGTAGGTAAGCATTTTATGTATTTTTCGACGTTTTCTAAGCTATTTTAAGGTATTTTCATACAGTTTGAAAGTAATATTTTTAGTTAAACCAATTTTGAAGTGTTTGATTTTTATTTATTTTTTAAAAATTTTGTATTACGAAAAATTCTAATAAAATGCAATTCATTGGAAGCGTCATATACTATTTTATGTTTGTGCAAAATTTTAACACTCTTTTTTTAAAAAGAAAAAAGTTATCGATTTTTGGTCCGAAACAGACCTTAATTTTCCACGGTGGAGAGACGCAGAGGTAGGGAGGGACAATTTAGCGTAAATATAAATATTATATTTATTTTTTTTATTTATTTTATTTTATTTTATTTATTTAATTAATTATTCGATTACAAAGTTTCGTACAATAAAATATACAGTAAATAGGCGGTACAAAGGGGTTTGAAATAGTTAATACAAAATAGTTTTGATATATAATAAAGAATCTTAAATTAATTTAAATAATATTTTTATAACAGAGATCATTATGAAGAATCAGTTTCTTCAGTGAATTTTTAAATGTGTAATAGCTAGTAGTTTCTGTTAGTGAAGAGGGTAAAAGGGACCATTTCTTTTGATAAGGAAAAAATGGAGAGTGGCGGCAAAAGTTATTACTCGCAAATGGAAGACGAATCTCTTTTGATTTCCTAAATATCTAGATAATAATTCGATAGATATATTAAACTAGCAGAGGTATTCGGCGTTGCCCGGGTTAATTACACTTGTGGGTAAAGAGATAGATCTCAAAAACTTAAATTATAACTCAATCAATACAACACAGACCAAAGGGCCTATCCATTTTAGGAAAAATACGAAAAACAGGAAGTCGAGCTGATATACCGGAGCTCAAAGGCGACACGCGTGAATCCTTTGCATCATTAATAGACACTGCCTTATTAATGTTCTGTCACTGCATCATCATTTTATGCACGTTATCAATAATTCTTGGAAACGAACATTCAGTCATCGCAATGGATAGACCTCTACAAGGATGCCACTGCTAGTCTAAATAATTTCTAACTGACGTAATCTTACTTTAGATGTACAGTTCATGTTGTTGCAATTCCCTTTCTTCTCTCGATGTCTTGAATCAAAACTTGGCCATTCATCTCTTTTTGTAGTCTAGCGATCGCCGATTCTTCTATTGACCTGCTTACCATTTTCTCAATATAGCACGGAGCTAAAGGAGTGCTTCCTCTGTCCATTATCTTTCCATTATCTCCAGTTACTAATCATTTTTAAAGATTTTCAAAAAATTGTTAAGTACTAAGAACTCTCTTTTCTAAGAAAAGGCTGAATAACAGGAATTCTATGCATTGTTACAAATTTTGCCTTGCATTGTTGGTCATGAGATATATATTGTTGGTCCGTGCAGTGTGTTTGTGAATTGCGTGTTGATACCATTGTTGATACCTATTGTTGCACAAATTTGACTTGCATTGTTGATCATGAGAAATTTCTCATTAATATTGCCTGCCATAATCATGAATATTGATTTTTTTATCGATAATTATTATTTTTCCGAAATCCAAGGTAGACAGTGACCTTCCTGATGCTTTGAAGGTCAAGTATGCAAAATTTCATCAAGATCGGAATAAAACTGTAGATTTGTATTCAATACACACAAACAATCCCACAAACAAACATCCTTCTTTATGTATATAGACAGAAGATACCTTTAGATGTGCTTTAAATATTATTCCGAGAAGTTTATCATTGCGATGAAATGAATCGCGAGAGTCAGAAATGTCATACAAAGACTTTTAGATATTTATTGTGTCATCTATTTTTCATTCTTCAAGGTTTATTAATAAGCAAGATTGAGGCTACAACAATAACACATATATATTTTTTTCTCAGAAATTTGATCGACTTTCGATCATTGGGGGATCCTAGTTTTTATAATAATGCTCCTTCAAACTTGAATTATTAAGGCAATCATCATAGCCAACGAAAAAGAAGACCTGATGAAGATAGGGGCCTGTCTTTTTCGTCGGCTACGGCAAACATTAATTTGCGCAATATACAAACACGACCGACCGACTGCTGATGCAAACACAATGGGCTGATTATTCCCACATGCAAGCAAACAAACATAAATCAAATCTATTTCATATTAAATGCAAACACAACAGAGCTACTTATCGGATTTCATTCAAACCACTCTCTAAATACTTCCGATACTAATAAGAACAAACTGAGAAGTTTTCAGCGAAATCGGTCGAGTAATTTTTGAGTCTATAGGGCACACACACATGAAGTTGCCTTTTATTTATATAGATTTAGCAATAGCAAAGCATTGCTAGGTCCGCTAGTAACGTCTTAAATCAAAGGTGTTCATATTTTGTCCAACCTCTGTATACTCCTGCAAATGTTTTCCTGCGTTTCCAACACAAGCCACATTATGACAATCAATTGTGTCACGACTCGATATGTATACAATTTTGTTTGTACTGTCTTCTATTAAAATTATATTTCAATACACTATTACCTTTGTCTTCATCATCAGTGTATGAAGCTTCAGTAGTTATCAAATTTTCATTTTTACTTGAAGCAAGGATTTTTTCTGAGGCTGTGACACTTTTCTTCTTCTTATTTAAATCTATAAGTATAGAGCACAATGCTTTTATGCATCTATGTATGTTTGTCCGGTTTTAATATGCAATTTGGAAGTTGAAATTTAATACACTGCTGTATAATACTATCACAATGATCGAAAATATCCAAAACTGGAGATACGTATCAAAAAAACATAGAAATTAATAATCTATATATCTATATATCTACGAGGTGTATTCAGAAAGTTAGTTCCGTTTTATAATATAAACAAAACTACTATACAGGGTGGACCAAAAAAAAAAACTCGCCACTGAAAAGTTTTAAGTCCAATGGAAACGGTTCACAAAGGAGTGAGCGATCCTAGAAGGAAGAACGCTACCATTAATTAAGGCAGGCGTTAACGTTAAAAGGAACTAGTCGATTTGTAGACGAATCGATTTCTAGACATTAAATAATACACAAACTGTGCGCTTTTTTGATCATTGTCTCTTTTATTTAATATCTATTGACTAATCGCTTCTTGCCAGAACTCTCGGTACCTTCGTCTAGAAATCGACTCGTTCCATTTAACGATAACGCCTGCCTTTATTATTGGTAATGTTCTTCCTTCTAGAATCGCTCATCCCTTTGTGGACCGTTTCAATTGGACTTAGGAATTTTCAGAGGCGAGATTTTTGGCCCACCCTGTATATATTTTCAAAATTTTTCTTTACCAGATTTTATATATCTTTAACTATCTTTCCACACACTTTTCACATTTATGTAAACCCCTATCATAGCGCTCAATTAGTTCTGCATGCTCCCTTCATAGAAGTCTGCCAGTGGCGAGGAAAGCCACACAGTTTTCACTTCTTCATCGTCGCTGAAATTCATTGTGTCCACGAACTCTTTAGGCCCGGCACGGCAACTGAATCAATCGAATGGATGTCGCCTGTCGAATGAAAATGGTTGCCAGCAACATACATCCACATGCCCAAAGTCCTGGGATAGCAGTGGACTGTTTTTCAAATGGCAGTAGCATCATGTGCAAACAGTATAAATATGCCAATCAGTTTCAGTAGGTTTAGTTACACTGTCATGAGTAAGGGGTGAGGTGTTCAGTGTGACAAAGGCTACACGACGAGAGCTAACCGAATTCGAACGTGACCTGTTATGTGGAGCACAACTTATGGGTCATTCAATATCGGAAATGGATCAAGAATTCACGGTCCACAGTTTCAAGAGTCTACCGAGAGTACCAACTTGACACCATTACCTCCCACCATGGAGAACGCAGTGGTCGACCACACCTTCTCAATGAACGGGACCAACGGCGTCTGAGTAGAATGGTCACCCCTCACAGACACTAAGCCAGATGACATCAGATTTTAACCACGGTGACACAAGAGCTATATCGATGTGAACTGTGCAACGAAATCTCGTATCCATGGGATATGGAAGCGGAAGACCCACGAGGGTGCTCTTGTTAGCAATAAGATATCGTTAGCAATAAGATATCACCTGGGCCCATGAGATATTTGACAACTCGATTCCAGCTGCTGAATAATTGGCAATTGTGGGAAGCTCTCCAGCCAGAGTGGTTGACAATGTCTTCAGATGTCTTCCACCGACTTGTGGAATCAATGCCACGTCGCACTGTGGCACTTCGCCGGGTTAGAGGAGGTCCTACACGTAATTAAATGCTTCCCCGTGAATTTTGGCATGTGAGTGTACAGGCGACATGTTAGTGACATGTGAATGCTATCATGGTTGCCGTCGCCTCGATCAAGACAGGTTTAATCCTCGAACAAGATTGCCTCCACTACTCTATCATGTAATTGACAATAGCCAATGAGCATATACCTCCTGCATTTCGCGTGTTCAAACAACATGGCTGATCAAATAATGATGGATAGTACCATCTGGATCATGGAAACAATAGCTCCACGAACGTTTTGAAACGTTTCTATGTTCTAAAGCTTCCATCGGATGCTGAAGAAGGCAGCGTGGCTGCTGAAATACGTATCCATCGCAATAGAGATTCGTTATGTAAATTAGTGGTTTCCCAGTTCTCCTTAATTTACATCATTTGATTGTTACTGCGTATTAGCCGTTGCCACTTTGTTGAACGAAATGGTTTCCATATTTGCACTATCTGTTGCCTCAAAACAAGCGATAAAGATTTTTCTACTGATCTTATGTGTCAAAGCAGCGTGTTACTTCGATATTGTTGACTCATTTGCGCCAGGCCTTATATACCGGAATAGGTGGTAGTCACTGGACGCGAGGTCCAGGCTGTTAGGCGGGTGGTCGGGATTTTCCCAAACAAAAGATCGGATGAATAATTATATACTGCATGGCTTTCTTCATCAACAACAGACTTCTACGAAGTCGGCATGCAGAAGTTCATTAAGCGCTATTACAAGTGTCTAAATAAACTTGGAAACTACAGTGACTGCTCAATTGAAAGAACAGTCAAAGCTCCTTATTTTTGGTTCCCGTATTCGCGGACCAAAAATTTTAGACACACTTGGTACGGAACAGACACTGTATTTACAGCGTGTCTAATAGTGCATAATGGGGCCTTTTGCTCTCCACCTGTTTCTGATAGCAAGCAACAACCAGTATTTTTGCCCACTTCTCTTCAAAGCCGGCACAAATTCCGGCATAAGTTCAGGAATTTCCAGAAATAAGGCGCTTACAGCACGAGCCTTATGGCATGGTGCATTGTCGTGCTGCAATACAAATGGCCCTCACCGACCTCTGCAACAACCGTAGGAAGCGTCCCCTTGATCACAGCCAGCGGACCAAGTCAAACCAGGAGAAACACGACCATACCATCAGACAACCACTGCCAAAATTCTACTCGGGTGGCAGCCTCTCCACTGGAAAACGCCATACCCAGGTGGGCTCACCTGATCGGTAGAGATCAACGTGATGTTCTTCGTCACTCCACATGATGGTTTTCCAGTGGTTCACAAGGCTAAATGACGCTTGGCATTTAAAGGGATGGTGCTAGTCTTGTGGGCAGCAGCCACACGAGTGTACCCTAAGGCATGGATCTCCCGACGAATTGTTACGGTGCTGACAGTTGTTCCCACTGCCTGATGGGAGACCTGCCGCCCTTATTCCGCCTAAGCAGCCCTGTTCTGCCATACCAACCGCTTCATAGCCTTCTGGTCTCTATCAGTCAGCTTGGGCTCGGCCAATTACATGACATCATTTTCCCACTCCTTTAGGTTTGTACTTCGTGATAATAGACCCACGGTCGACTTAACAGGTCCAGTGTCACTCCTATTGCTCGAACAATTATGCGGTAGCCTATAAAGAATATATTCAAATTATAGCCACTACGGCTGGCGTCCACTTTCAATTAAGCAGTCGGTGTATGTGCAAAAATAGGCAAAGGTATATAGAATCTGATAAAGAAAAAATTGTGAAAATATACAGTAAATAGTAGTTTTGTTTTTATTTAAAAAAGGAACTTAGTTTCCGAATACGCCTCATATACAGAATGCCCAGTTTAACTTGACAAATGAAAATAACTCGAAAAAGACGCATCAAAAACAATTCAAAATCGTCTTTAATATTTTTAAAAAAGCTATTCAATGATATCAAACTATGCCCCCAACTCCACCCCCCCCTCCCCCTGAGAGTTAAATTTCAAAAGAGTAATTTTAAAAATTTCTCCCCTTAACAGAGGGAGCAACTTTTTAATCTTGAAAAAGAATTCATATTATCATTGGCACTTTCAGATTGTACTAAACATTTGAAAATGACACATTCTTGGTGTCTTTAATTGATAAGAGATAGAGGCAATGAAAATGACACATTCTAAAGAAGTTTTGCAGCCATTTTTATTGATGAAGCAGAATCTGTTCGTGTTTGCTAAAAAGGTTGGTATTTTGACATTCTGACTTCGTAATCTTAATGACTATAAAAAGTACATTGGGAATATTTGTAAGAGCCACCGTATGTCTCTTTGTCTTCATCGATAAAATTGGGTTCAAAACTTATAAAGTTCCACACTTTCAGTACCTCTATCTTCTGTAAGGATTTCAGGGAGATTAATATTGATAAATATCGAATTATTGATTTAGATAATTTATAATAAAGACTGCGCCTCCTAATTATGATTTTAACTAAATTATGATAATTTTTTTATCCCACTAACATAACAAAAGTAGTTTCGCACTGGGTTCGACCAGAGGAAATGAGAAAAATCAGGACACTTATTCAAATGTAACAATTAAAAACATAAATTATTGGAACATTTAATAAAATTAAAGAAACGATAACAGTTACGTGGAAAATAGATATGTAAACCTTAAGACTGAAAACCTCTTTTATCACAACAAAAAACAAAATGAAATAATACAACCTGATAATCCTCTAATACTGATAATAAAACAGGATTATCAGGTTGCATTATTTCATTTTGTTTTTGTTGTGGTAAAAGAGTTTTTTAGTTTTAAGGTTTACATGTAATAAAACAAAATAGTGAATTTTGTAAAATAATTAAAAATGGATTTCGTGAAAGTAAGGGAAAGATTCAAAATATATCTATATCAGTAAAAGGTGATATAAATATAAAATTTATATACAATTCAAATATAAAATTCAAAATATAAAATGTGAATTTATATACACCTCTCCGAATAGGTAAAACAACGGAATTCATTAT
>JAHWFO010043718.1:37070-67267 GCA_023313115.1 Rhysida immarginata
AATAAAATGCCTGATGTTACACAGCGTATCTGCTGCTACGATTGTTCTAAAAACTACAGAGTTCGCTCAATACCACAAGAAACAAATTATAGTGACTGCCTCACTCAACACAATACCATTGGCCAGTCACAGGGTCTGGGACTCCAACCGGGCACCAAGAGTCTATTGGGTGCTTAAATCATATAGTTTGCAACCTTGCGCACTAAGAAACATATATAACTATAAGAAGCAGTTTTAACTGCCTTTACTAAGAATGTCAGAGAAATACGAAAAATTCTGCAAGTGATTTTCGCAATACTTTCCCTTCCCAAGGATGGACACCCCTTTGAACTTTCAGATGTTGTTTACTTACCAACTGCACATTACGCCAAACTTCAATAATCTAATAATCATGTCAAACTAATCTTTATAGTCGGTAGCATATAGATCATAAAGGATATCAATGACGCAAAAAAATCATTCTCCGAAGTAATCAACACAGTCTAGATGTATTATTAAAATAGGTGCCCAATGGTTAGGTATTTTATATTCTATCTATAGAATGTAGAATTTGGTTTCTTTGTATTGGTAGTCGGGAGAAGATGTGATACTATTTAATTACTAAAATGCTTAGCTAGCTCCCTAAATGTTAAATGCATAAAATAGTAAAGCCTTCTTTTAATTATTAACTATGCCTATTAAAATAAGATTTATAAAAGAACGAAAAATTACTATGTTGGTTTCACGTGACTTTCATGTGCCTAATCAACAAAAGTTCAGACAAGAGCTCTAATACCTTCAACTATATAATTCGTTTCCCTTCAAATTTTCCTCCTTCCTTTCTATCAGAAATAAATTACGACTTCATCCCGAGCGTCCGTAATTCCTAGTAAAACAAACATTATTTCTTCCAAAGGTCATGAAAGAAGGGGCCGGTTCCGCATAACAAAGAACAGAAAGTCCCATAAACAATGCTGGACTATCCAAAGTGGCTGCATTTAAGAGTCCCAAACTACAAAAATGACTACTGCCATCTAGACACTTCGCACTACCTCTGGAACAAAAGGGTGTTATTCTATCTCAACACAATAAAATCCCTTTTTCTTCAGTAATGATACATTCAATTTGCTTTCGCATAAGAAGATGTTTACCAAATTGGAAGCCCACAAATCAGTGCCTTGCACAAAAACAAAGGGGATTCGAGAAATGGTCAAACTATCATAATATATTGCATCAATATTAAACAATTCACAGATGAGTAATGGTCTATAAAAAATAACTACATGACTAATCTAAGTACACTGTAACAAAGAATAATTTTCCATTCGAATCAATTAGTTAAGCAAGCAAATTTTCTCTGTGTCTGCTATACCAGTGGACATGCCCTACTTTCGAACAACAATGGCATGGAGTCCGTTGGTTTTCCTCTCCAGTCTGCCTCCGACGCTTCTTTCGAGGACTCTCCACTGACACTTTCGCTTGGCATTTTACATGCCTCTATTTATGCTAATTCCTATTTTCCTGTATTCCTATATCGAGAATTTTGTTCAAATAATGGCATACTGTAATGCTCATCCAACCTTTCCGAATTGGGTGTTCTGGCTGAGAGCATCTATGGCAGATTACCTCTCCTCGGCATCCACTGTCTCCATCTCTCCCAAAGTTCAATGCGTTATCCTGATAATCCGCCAGCTACTGCTGATCCAATCTCTTCACACACCTCTCGATCCACCGTTCCAATTCTGGATCCAACTTTCTATCACGCCATTCCGTCTGCCCACCTTGAGCCACATTTAAAGCATCGGGTTTTATAACCAGTCTCTGTTCACTCTCCTCTTCTTCTACCTTTTCTATATTAATTTCTGCCTTTCTTCCCCGAACTGCTTCACAAGCTGCATATTCTCTGACAGTTTCCTCCATTCAATGATTACATCCTCTGAACGGTCACTCACTCTTTCCTTCAACCTTCCTTCCAAAGCGATCAATCAATTTCTGTCTAAGCCCATCATATATATTGATGTCTCTCATTGGCTGATCTTCTCTGTAATAAAACAGTGCATCTCCTCTTAGCTAAATTTTGCAATGTATGAACAATTTTTCCTCCGATGACCAGCTCATCACGACTCCTTCGTCGTCTCTCCTTGAAAGAATGCAATCGCATCAGTCGAGCCAGCATATTTTTCTATCTCGTTCGCCAAAGCGAACCACCTAGGAACCGGGATGGGAGTGGACGTTCGCTTCAGGGCAAACGTTTGGGGTTCTGCGTGTACTTGTACCATGTTTTATCCTGAATTGTAACCTTATTTTCTTTACATACCAAGAAAAACACGAATTTTGTGCACTGTCTCACGTTTCTTGGACTTCATGAATAATGAACCAATACTCTTAATTTGAAATTATTTCTACATTTTAATCAATATGTAAATTATGGAATTCAATATGTAAAGTATGGTTATTCAAAAAGTTTTAAGCAATTGACCTTTATCATAAACTCTCGTTCTCACACTCTTTCTTAGCCTTCGTAGCCTTGACTGCCCACGTGACCACATAAAAAATGGCGTCCCTTGGTCGTGTTGTAAGCACTTGTGATTTGAGTAAAATTCATTTTCTTTAACATTTTCCATAGGTTTTTACTATTTTAAAGATTTTTATTATTATCTTTGTTAATTCAACATACAGTATTAACCGTAAATTTGTAAAATATAATTATTTAAATGCTTACTGATAACCTTTCATAATTTTAATTTCATAGTCATTTCCAAATTACCTGGATGGATGGATTTCTAGCTCGCATCTCCCTCTTCCAGGAGACTAGCCGTATGGGATGAAAGGATGATGATGAAAATAAACAAACACTAACATCCATGCCTTTGGTGGGATTCGAACCCGCAACTCGCTGGATGCGAGAGCGGCAAGACCTGCGCCTCAACGCTCTCGGCCACCGAGCCGGCTTCCAAATTACCTATAAAATTATTTTCTAATGATGTTATTTTTTTCTCCTCATTCTGACAATTGGGAACACAACAATATTTAACCATAGCAACAAAAATTTGAACAACAACAATTAAAACTTTCACTTACGATACAGTCAAGAAATGCCTTTAACACGTCCAGTATCCGCCATTTGCATTTTATAAAAAAATCAGTGACGTTTAGTGGCAACCAATCACAATGCAGGTGATAAAGGTCAATTATATAAATGAACGCTTTAATATCCTTCTATTGGCTAAGGTCGCTATACATATATCCTGTTTGACTGCGACATTTTATGTAAAAATTTCAGGGGGATTAATATTGATAAATATCGAATTATGAATTTAGATAATTTAGACTAAAGACTGCGCCTCTTTATTATGGATTTAACCAATTTATGAGAATTTATTTATCCCAATTACATAATTAAAAGTAGCCTCGCACTGGGTTTGGTCAGGGGAAATGAGAAAAATCAGGGCAATCACTCAGATATAAATATAATTTATTGGAGCATTTAATAAAATATGAATAAAACAAAATAGTGAATTTGATAAAATGATTTAAAATGAATTATATGAAAGTAAAGGCAAGATTGAACATACAGAGTGTCCCAAATTGATGTACAAAGTCTTTATAATTAAAGTTCCATTTTGTCATGGCCATAAAAAAAAAATACTTAGTAATATTATACAACCCTAGCGGCAATAAACTTTGGACACTAAGTAATTTGGCTAAAAACACAGTGAAAAGTGCATACAGAGGATTGCAAGCTAATGAAAATAGATTTACTGAGTATATGTAACAATATCGACATCGATTTAGAATCGATTTATTGGTGTGAAATAATTTATTCAAATTTATGTAAAATTGCGTTGTCAACAGGTTTCAAAGAACTTCGTACAAAAGGGTTCGCCAGCATATAGAACTTTCCTGAAGGCTGTAGAAACGCCCAGAATGCTTCGCATCAGGCTTTAAAAGCACCGTCCACCGGGGTGTGTTAAAAATCGTATGAAACTGCTATCACACCCCGTTTGTATCAACAAAGAATCTGTCACGCAGTCTGTGTTTTAAATCGTATGAAACAGCCCCTCAGACCCTGTGTGGTTCACGTAAGAATCTTCCTTGCAGTTTGTGTTAATAATCGTATGGACAGCACAGTATTCGTGTTCTTTTGAGCCATAGGACGTGGTAACCCAGTTGAAACGTGTATACGGCAAAAAATTATACAGCAGTCCCAGAATAACAAATCCCAGCGAGCTATTGCCCATGAATTATCAGTTCCACTCTCTACTGTTAACGGGATCATCAAGCGTTTCAGAGAAGTCGGGAAAACAGAATCAGGGACTGCACCAGGTAAGCAGCGATTATTGAATATTAGGGACCTACGAGTATTTTGACGTTACATTGTGAAAAACAGGCATGCTCCGATAAGTGAAATGACTGTTTGGGCTCGAGGATATTTTCATATACCTATATCCGAAAGCACAGTCCGCCGTTACATCAGAAGATGCAACTTTTACTTATACGCTACAAAGAGGAAGCCATTTATGAGCACTGTAGCTAAGCGTCGCCGGGTAGCATGGGCCAGAACCCATCTAAAGTGGACCCTTGCCCAGTGGAATAGTGTTGTGTGGTCCGACGAGTCCACCTTTGCAGTGATGTATGGCAACAACGGTCGCAAGGTTCTAAGGACCAAGCATGAAAGTAATCATCCCCACTCTTACCAGAGGAAAGTTCAGAAGCCTGCATCGCTGATGGTGTGGGGTTGCATAAGTGCAGCCGGGACAGGATCGCTTCACTTTTGCGAGAGCACTATTAACTCTGCTGCCTATATAAACATTCTTCAATAGCATCTGCGTCCATTCCGCCAAAAGTTGTTCAATAGAAGACCAAGCATCTTTCAGCAGGACAACGCGAAGCACCATGCTGCTCGGAACACCAAGGCTTGGCTACAATAGCAGCGTTTCAGGGTGCTTGATTGGCCTGCCCGCAGCCCAGATCTGTCACCCATTGAAATTTTATGGCGCATTTTAAAGCGAAAAGTCAGACAGCGGAAGCCTCGAACTTGGCAGCAGTTGCGGGCGTGTATTTCCGAAGAGTGGGACAAAATTCCAGTAGAAACAACGCAGAAGTTAGTGTCCTAGCATGCCTCAACGACTTCGGAGCGTCATTCGTCGGAAAGGTGACGCCACTCAGTGGTAATGTGCAATAAACGGTACGGTGTACGAAGTTCATTGCAACGTGTTGAAAACGGAACATAACAAAAAGTCGCTTTTTTAATTTTCTCGTTTGCTTTTATGTTAATCACCTGCTCTGTAATAATCCTTTTACATACTTAGGAATTACAATCTCACATGACTTAACGTGGGATTTACATGTTAATCTTCTGTTTTCTAAATTGAATAGAAGGCAGGGGCTTATTTCTCGGTTACGTTATAATCCGCGCAATATTATCCTCCAGCTGTATTATGCATGGATTCATTCATACCTCTGATTCAGTGTTGTGTTTTGGAATGCTTCTACCATAGGTAATCTCTCTAGTGTGTGAAAATAACAAAATGGTTTTTGAGAACATATTTTAGACTGCCCTAGGGTTCTTCAGTTTCGGCAAGATTTTCTGAGCTTAGTTTATTAACTATTTATCAGTTGTATTTTTGCGTGTATGTCTATTTGTTTTTAAAAACATTAACTCAATGCTGCTGGCCTTTCTGACTATCGATTTGATTAAAAACACTACCAATCATCAATATCCTACTAGATCTAATGGCCAACTCGTACCTCGCTTAACATTACGTAATTATCAACGTCAATGCCTGTCCTATATGGGTGTTAAATGCTGGGCTACTTTACCCACATATCTACAAACTCAAAGAGACTTTAGTGTTTTTTTACAGGCATCTCCAGCGTTATACTATTAACCTTGCCTCGGACTCTCGATGATGAACTTAAACACTCCTTTGACGATCTTGGTCGATAGTTCATGAATTTATTCGGATCTTGAGTTTTTTGATTTTTTTACCTTGTTCCTGACACTCATGGGTAAATACCTTGGGACTTCATTTTTTTTATGCTATTACGATCAAATTTCGGCCACAACAGACGATTTCTTGTATACGATTTCATTTCGTTTTATATTTCGCATTATATTCATCTTTGCGAGCGTTTATGATGTGTTTTTTATTGTATACTGGTCTGTAACGTTTCTTGTTCTATTATTTGGTTTGATGTTCCCCAGTGGCCAATTTTCCTCGGTAAAGTTTGACCATACTGGCACCTGTGGATTCATCTTTTATTAATTAACTAAATAAATAAATAAATAAATAAATAAAATTTCGAATGATGGTGATCATAAAGTAAAGGGTTTTCTAAAAGTAAATCGACTAGGTATAATGTGTTGGTTTTTGATAAAAGGTGTATAGTAACAATTAAGATGAAAGAAGAGTAGTTAGAATAATATTTTAACGTGTGACGTTTACTGATAAGAAAATATTTATGAACTTCATTTTTAAACTTCAAGTAGCACGTAAAAAAGTGTATTACAGCTCTAAAGTGAGTAAATAATGTAAGATTGATTTAAAAAAATATACTCAAAATACCCATTTAATAATGCTATCTGTCTTTCCCAAGATTTTTGGTGTTCCTTAAATGCTCTGTTCCCAATTACCGTTTTACCGTTTTGACTTTTTGATTTATGATTTAATATAGACTTCATATAATATGGATTCATTATAATTTCCAGTGTAATTCTGATTCATTTTTTTTGTAGAACGGTAAATGATTTTATTAACATATATACTATCACCTCTGTTTATTTCATTCCACTGGGCAACTCAATTAAATATATCATGACACAACTGCGAAGTTATAGAGCACCCTTCAGTTATTTAAATCGAATGTTGAAATTATTTACTTGTGTGGTGCTGTTTACAAAGAAAGCTACATGACAGGCAATTGTATTACGAATCGATGTATACAAAAGGTGATCCTACTTTTATTCAGAGGGGGGGAGCATTATAATCACCTTTCTAGTATTAGATTTATAGTTCATTACACTATTACCTTTGTTTTCAAGATCAGTTCTTAAACTTTCAGCAGTTGTCATCATATCCTTTACTTTTGAAATAGGAGTTGCTCTTGAGGCTGGGGCATTTGTCTTCTTAATATCTATAAATCAAGAATTAAAGAATTAATTCTAGTTTATGATGACCTCTATGAGTATGTATGATGTCTGTGTGTGGGCGTGTGCTGTTACGAAGAAGAAATGATTTTTCAATTTCCAAAGGAACACTATATATATTTAAGAATGAAATCATTTCCACTCCTGTTTGTCGTGGATATTAGTCTATAAATGAATATAAAAAAATGTAGAACGTTTGCAGAATCGGATTATTCTTAGTCAGCTAAGAAGTTGGAAAAAGAAAAACGAAAGACCAAAAAGGATCTAAAAACTTTAAGTTTGGAATATGATTTTGACAGAATATTTATGTTTCCAACATTAGATATCTAACGGCCATTTCACTACCGAGCATTAACAGTGGATTCAGATTCGAGTGAGTTTTCTTATTCACCATGAAAAAATTCTCGGATTAAGTATCACATTTGATTCACCGTTTGTTTGGAAGTGGTTCGAGGCGAGGCTTTAACGAGAATAAACCGTAAATATCTTTATTTCGTTGTTATAAGATACTTTTATAATTAAAGATAATATTTTCCTAATTAAGACACCTACTCGTCATTTTTTATCTCCTGCGATAGTGATGTGAAATCTACTTTCTATCTGAGTAATTAGCCAACCGGTACATTTTTCTCTGAATTTATTGATCGGCTTCATAAAAATAAAATTTAAGGTTAAAAGGATGCCCAGGTACCCCAGAATAATGACAGTTAAAATATATTAACAAAATGTAAAAGACTAAGAAAAAAAATACCAAAAGTTCTACAATTCTCTTCAATCATACGGATCTGGATGAACAATACAATAACAGACTTAATGTTTTTTAATAATAAAATATTAAGAAAAGCATAACCAAGTACTGGAAGGTTAACCTAAACCATTCGCGGAACCATATTTTTACATGAGATATTTTAGCAATGATAGTTCCAATGAACCATAATTGTTCCACTAAACCAGGTTCCTTGAAACCAATCTTGACTATCATTAATTTTACGTTATATTCATTTATGACAGGTCATTCCAAGTCATTTGATAAATTACATGACATATTTTAGCATGGAAAGTTCCTGTTAACCATAACGGTTCCGCGAAACCAGGTTCCTTGGAACCAATTTCGACTATCATTTATTTTACGTTATATTCATTCATGACACATCATTTCAAGTTGTTTGATTCTTTGCATGCCATATTTCAGCATTGAAAGTTCCAGTGAATCAGTATGGTTCCACTAAATCTGATGCATTTGATTAAATTTTGACTTTCAATGATTTTACGGTATATTCATTCATGACACATCATCCCAATTTGTTTGATATATTACATGCCATATCTTATAATTGAAAACATTTGAGGGTGTCATAATAGTACCATTAAAGCACGTGCCATTGTCTCCATTTCAACCATTTTCAAAATATTTCATTATCGAAACCATATATATTATTTCCCAAATATAGTAATTAATGTTGACTTCTATGTCGTCGTTACGATTTGTTAGATATATTACCTAATATATCTTTCCATTGAAAATTGCTTGGTGGAGTCGTAAAGTGCCATGTGTGCACGTGCTATTGAACCGATTTAGATTATCTTTGTGATAGGTTCGTGCCATGTACCATATTCATGGACTGACGAAAACAGTTTTTGAAAATCTTTCATAGCCTCGGAGGAGTTAGGGTTACAGACAAACGGAAAGACAGACAGACAGACATGTTTCCCCACGCTGATAGCATAAAGCACCTTTCAGTTTTTAATAAACCATTAAGTAATGACATAACAAAAGTTATTTAAGAAAAAAGATGGAAATGACCATTCCCCCCACCTTATCTCTGAAACTACTGATCCTAAAATTTGTAAATTAATACAGAAAATAGTTCTTCCATTATAGATTACAGAAAAACCTATAAGAATTCTATGGTCTTAAAATAACATGGTAAATCTCTGAATATTGTGCTAAAGTTCTGTGTCTTCAGCTATTCCTGAAACTGAAACTGATACGGAAACTGTTTTGTTGAAAATAAAAATTAAAAATTAATAAATATAATGAACGAAAATACATTAGGAATAAAAGACAAATGTAAAATAAATGATTAGTTTTTCAATAATCATCATCTTACATATAAAATGCTAAATCCTCCGTTTCCATAGTGACGAGCAACAATACAACTGAAAAGAATATTAATTCCAGTAATACAAACAACAATTGCAGAAAACCAGAAAAAAAATAAAAGGGGAGAAGGGATGTGGATATGTTCAATACAATAAAAGAAATAAAAGACTCTTTAACCAAACAACTTTTAAAAAAGAAAAATACAACCTTATCCTGTAAGCGCTTTTCGAGGGCGAAGCTCTCATCATTCAGCAGGTAGAATAAGGAGTAACACACCAGATGATACTTCGTGTGATAGACAATCGACAATCGAACAGTGTAGTGAAAAAGAAAGACGCGAGTGGTCCAGGAGCCAAGCTCACTTTGCACGCTCGCCCAAAAAGTAAACCAGAGGAAGTACACTGAACTGGGAGAGAAGCCTGATGAACCTCTTTAGTCCTCCAGAGAATGAGTCCCGAGAAGGGAGAGTCAGATTGTGGATTGACGAATAGAGTCCCCAAAAATCAGCAGGATCTAGAAGATCCAATAGTTGGGGAAGACGGCCTTGTTAACGTCATCAAAGCAGACATCCAGGACATGGCGGGGTCTTCGAAACCTGAGGGGACCCTTAACAGCGAGTGGGTGGTCCAGGATACCAGAAACCAGGGCGTTTTCATGATTCACCATCTTGGGTAGCATGTTCTTCATAAGAGTCTGGACAAGGGTGCCTATGTGGGTCATCCCCAGATCGTCATAGATAGAGTGGTTGTTGGCAACTCTTCTGTCAAGTTGGGCAATGGACCGGAGAGCAACATTTTGGAAGGTCTGGAGATCCCTCCACCTAGATTTGCAAATAGAAGCCCAAGCAGGCATTCCATGAAGTAAGATAGTACAAATCACAACCTTGCATATCAAGAGTTTGTAATCCACACCAAGAGCACTGTTTCGCCCCAGAAGTGCAATCAAACTGAACCTCGCTTTCTTTGCTTTGTTGAGCGTGTATTGGACTTGGTCGTTCCAATTTAGTTTGGAGTCGATCATGACACCAAGATATTTGTAGCTTTTTACCCACTCAAGTTTCTTGCCAAATAAGAAGAGAGGCTTTGGAGGGTTTTTGCATTTTCGAGTGATAAACATGACCTTGCACTTTTTGACATTCAGCTTTAATCGCCACTTTGTGAACCAGCTCTCGCACTGATGTAAAGCTTTTTGTAGTTGAGTGATGACATGTGCTGCGTTTCGTGCCCAGGTCATGATGGACCCGTCGTCAGCAAATAAGTAAAGATTACACTTTGTAAACTTGGGAAAGTCATGGATAAAGAAGTTGAATAATGCTGGCCCCAAGACAGAGCCTTGGGGTACACCAGCATTAACATCGCAGGGTTCAGACAAGCAGTCCCCAACCTTAACACAAAAAGTCCTTTTTCACAGGAAGGAGCGAACCAGAGCAATTAGATCGTCAGGGAACCCGTAGGTAATCATTTTGTAAATGAGCCCATCATGCCAGACTTGATCAAAGGCCACCAAACATAGAGAGGTTGAGAGGACCGTTTAAATCAGCAACGAGCCTCCATAACTGAAGCTGACAAGAGTAGCCTGGACGGAAGCCAAATTGCTCACTACGAATGAGGTTGTTTGCCTCGCAGTAGTCGTTGAACCTCTTGAATATAGTGCGCTCAAAGACCTTGGAAAGCATGGGCAACAAGCTAATGGGCCTATAACTTGTGGGAAGAGCAGGGTCCAGTCCAAGTTTAGGAATGGTGATGATGACTGAGTCGTTCCAGGCACTAGGGAAATGGCCGCTAAGCCAGCAGTCATTCATGACCTTGGTGATGATGCAGATAACACTGGGAAGCAAATTCTTGAGAGCACTGTTGGTAATGGTGTCGATGCCGGCTGCCTTTTTGCTTTTGAGGCGCTTTATGATGTCCCATATCTCAGAGTTACCAATGACATCAGGAGCCAAGAGCGTGCTGTGTGTGGTCATACCTATCACACACGTCTTTGACTTCACGAGTAATATTGACCAGATCATCCTCTTTGGGCGTAGAGAATTGGCTCTTCAGTGAATCGGCGATAATTTGTGCTTTGTCCTGGTCATTGCTAACGAAATCGCCACCCTCTGTAAGCATCTTTGATTCCTTAAATCCTTAATCTGATCACTTACCTAGCGGGATAGCCTGTTGTACTTCGTCTTGAAGTGGAGAAATCTGGTACGCTGCCAAAGTCTTCTGAAGTGGTTTTTTTGTGGATGAGTTGCCTGATGGAGGGAGGAAGTTCCAGGTGGTCTGGCCGCTTGCAATCCACCGGAGTAGCACTAGCATTTGTAGCCATCTTGATGGAGTGAGTGACCTTTTTGATATTTTCGTCAATGTCAGTGCTGGTGACGGGATCCTGATAGGGAATGTTACTGTCGTTCATAAGTTCTCTAAAAAGTTTCCAGTCCTGCTTATAACTAGGTGTGATAGAAAAATAAATGGTATTTATAATGAGAATCGACCAATTATAGAAATAGCACTCAAAAGACAGACAATAAAGAAATTCAGTGGTTGGTTATGGTCGTTTACCACTGAATCAGTTGGGAGTTGCTGATTGACCCTTTGTCTGTGTTAAGTAAATCACTGCTGTTGGTGGAATGGATCTCCATACTCTCAAAGGCGTCCAGGAATCGTTTATTGTTTATTGCTTTCAAAAGTTTAAGGTTTTGGATGGAGACGTCATGCTTGGTCTTCAAGGAGCGTTTAGCAACGGGAAAATAGTACCCTGAATTCTTAAGTATAATTTCTAAATTTTTTTACTTAATTTATACTTAATTTATACCTAATTTTTAGCTAAGGGGTTAAAAATGTCCATAAATAATAAACGTGGGGATGTATATAACCTGGAAGGTGGGATCAAGCATCTACCAGAACCAGGCAAAAAATCTATCAGAGACCAGTGTAGTAAAATTCTAGCTAATAATTTTAGTAACTATATTACGTCCACCAATGACAAACTTTACTCGCAGGTTATCAAATCCCTTAAGTCCAGGAATTGTTTCTATTTAAAGAGCGATAAGGATAATAATTTTAGAAAAAGATGAATATTTTAAGAGAGTGGACCAAATCATCGAAGAAGGCCCCTTTGAGGTATTAAAGAAAGACCCCCTATATAAACTAAATGTGAAAGATATTATCAAAAATTGCCTCAACACTATCCCTAAAACTTTAGCTTCGTCACTAATTTTAGGAAATCCGACCCTGCCCAAGATATATGCCCTACCTAAAGTTCATAAACCGGGCCAAAATATGAGACCTATTGTGTCCAATATAAACTCTCCCCTTTACCCTATTTCGAAATTTCTAGCCAATTTGCTCAAGACTCTTAAAGTATCAGAGTTCGATAGCTCAATTAAGAACAGCATAGAGTTAATCAAAAAACTTTGCAATAGGATAATCAAACCAAATGAATTATTGGTTTCATTTGACGTGGTGTCATTATTCCCCAGCGTCCCCATACCGGAGAAACTCGCTTTCCTTAAAGAGATTTTAAAGAATAACAAATGTTCTGAAGTCCAAATAGAAGAAATAGTGCGTTTAACCAATATCTGCGTTAATAACAACATGTTTTCGTACAAAGGAACTATTTATAAAATGAAAAATGGAACTCCCATGGGGTCCTGCCTAAGCCCCATTCTCGCAGACATTTTTCTCAAATCTTTCGAAAATATACTTAAGAATTCAGGGTACTATTTTCCCGAGAGGAACTCGTACATCATCAAGACTGGAAGCTCTACAAAGATATTCTTAAGGATTATGGCTACCATCCCGACATTGCTTACTGTACAAAGGACATCGATCAATTTGTTGATGACATCACCAGTTGTATTAACAGTGCCACAGAAGCTAGTAAGTATCCATCAGAGAATAAACCTTCTCATCGAATCCAACTCACTCCTGGAATCCAACGCCTAATTGCTGAAAGAAACAGGACCCGTAGACTATGGCAACGCTATCGTGAACCTTGGCTCAAAACCAAGTACAAGAGCTTCAAGAGGAGACAAAAGAGCTTCGCGACGCTAGTTGGAATGAATAACTCAAAAGCTTGTCGGCTGGCGACAATTCAATTTGGAGTATGGTCAGAGCTTTACAGAAGAAGAAGAATGTTACGCTTCCTCCACTCCGTTCACCACAAGGTGTCTATGTGCAAACTGATCAGGACAAGGCCCAAGTCATTGCAGATTCAATGGAAATGCAGTTTGTTACTCCTACCAACGATAAGCCCGACAGCCAAATCATGTCTCAGCGTGTGGAAGAAGGTATTGTCAACTTTGATGAAGTCCCACAGCATTTAAGGTAGAACAGCATCGAGGCTGGAGAGGTCGCCACCATCATAAGTAAACTGAGAAAGAAGAAGGCTCCAGGAAGAAACAAGATGAGTAATAACGCCCTTATAAATCTCCCGAAGAACTTTATTGACTATCTCACTAATATCATTAACATCTGCTGGAAATTTTCTTACTTCCCTGTGGCTTGGAAGCAATCTATTGTGTTGAGCATCTCCAAGCAGAGGCAAAATCCTGTAATTCCGGCGAGTTACCGAACTATTAGCCTGCTATCCACGATGTGAAAAGTGTTGGAGAAAACGATTCTCGTCAGATTCCAAGACCACTGTCTAGCAAATGACCTTTTTCGGGAAGAGCAGTTTGGCTTTCGTGCTGCCAGTCTTGTCCGATACAGATATGGAGACTCGATGAAGACCTGAGCACCCACCTGAACCTGTCCAGGTACTGTGGGGTGGTATTTCTCGATGTCAGTAAAGCTTTTGACCAGGTGTGGCATGAGGGAATTGTCTACAAAATGATCAGAGACGGGTTCCCTGCCGATTTGATTTTGCTGTTGAAATCCTTTCTTGACGGCAGATCCTATCAAGCCAAAGTTAGAGAAAATCTTTCCACGCCACGTGTTGTAAAGGCCGGTGTCCCTCAGGGTTCTGTCCTCGGGCCTGTCCTATTTAATTACTTTGCCGAAACCCGATAATTGCAATCTGTATTTTTATGCGGATGATACTGCCATTATGACATGGGCACACAAGCCGACTCACGTTATAACTCGCTGCAGTGCGCCTTGAAGCAGTTCAAAGACCGGTTACACTGCTGGAAGATGAACCTTAACGTCGGAAAGTGCAAGGCTTTGTACCTCAATAGGAAGCTCAAGCATCCCCCAGATTCTCTTGTTCTGTTCAATAAGAAACTGGACTGGGTGGACAACTACAAGTATCTGGAAGTTATCATTGACTCAAGACTCTCATGGAACCAACATATGTCCTATGCTCTGAACAAAGCGAAGAGGGCTAAGTACAGTATCATAGCTCTCATTAGTCGAAACAGTGCCCTCAGCATTGACAACAAGCTACTTCTGTACAAATCGATTATCCGGACCTACTCCTCTATGGCATGACTGCGTGGGCGACTATCTGTAAAACCAGATGGAGTGAACTACAGTCATTCCAGAGTGTTACCTTGAGGACCATTGCTCAGCTGGACAGAAGGACGGTGAAAAACCAATCCATCCACATGGATTTAAACATGGCCCATATCGGAAAGTTTGTACAGGATCTCCTTTTGATTATGATACAGAAGATGATGACTCACGACAATAAACTTGTGAATGGAATACTGAAGAACTCATTGCATATGAACTGGCATACGAAGTATCGTAAACCGAGGCACGTTCTTGACGTCAATTTTGAAGATATTAGCAACGCCTCTTTCCCGGACTACTAGAAGATGTGATAATCTTCTTTCTCCTCGTGTTTTTATTTCGTTTGTATTTTGTTTCTGATAATCGTCAATCTTATTTTCTTTTTTGTATAATATGGAAGTCCGCTTGGGTTGGTTAGGCTTCTTGACTACCTCAGTGTATTTCATTTGGAGTTTTTTCTGGTTGGATGAGCTTTGTGAAAGCGCTGCTTTCGTCCCATCCTAACAAATGTACACTTCACTGTTCGATTGTCGATTGTCGTATCACATTCAGTATCATCTGGTGTGTTACTCCCTATTCTACTTGCTGAATGATGAGAGCTTCGCCCTCGAAAAGCTCTAACAGGATAAGGTTGTATTTTTCTTTTTTAAAAGTTTTTGTTGTTAAAGAGTCTTTTATTTCTTTCATTGTAACAATACAACTGTCAGTGTTTCCAACAAATGAAAAAACACTGATTGTTAAAATCCAAAAAATTGCAACCGATAAAAGGACTAGATTTAAAAAATTATATCTTTTTCGTAGGCCACGGTTCAAAAATATATTGACGTAATAGATTTAACTATACACATCTACTAACATTTAAAAATAACACACTAAAATAAATAAATAAATCAAATTATATACAAGGTAAGTCATTTCAGCTATTCTAAATTATGAAATTCATTATATGAATACGATTCTTATTTTTTTGCGTTGGCTATTTACATTAAAAAGAATTCGCGCTAGACTAAATACAGTAGGAAAATCATATTAAAATTCTAAATAAATAATTTTAGTTATTTTAATTTATCAAATTTAATTTTTATTTAAATTTTAATAAAAACCAGTTGCGAATGTTTGGTACTGCACAGAGACAAATGAAAGAAAGAGACTGGCAGTGCCCTATCCATTTCGCTGAGCACTACTGGTGTCACCGGAAGTGCAGCATTCGCCATGTTGCTATTGGCAAAAACGTAAGGCGGCGTATATTCTCAATGTAATTTTAGCTGTTTTTGTAGATGATTTCTGGAAGTATTAGTAAGCGTAACCTGTTTTCTGATTTAAAAAAAAACAAACTTTATTGCATTAACTAACGATAACGTATACTTTTAATGACTTCATATAGCTGATTCAATGCCTAACGAATTTTTAAAAGACAAATATTTTAAAATTTTAAATTAAAAGGATAGGAAGAAAAAATTCTCAGTTCAATAAAATAATCAATTTATTAATTCACATATTGTAATAAGCAAATAACTAATACTAAAGTTACTTGTGAACTGAAATATTGGATCTTCTTAAAAAACGGTTTGACCAATATGTATGAGAATGTGGTCCAGTTAATTATTAGAAGGAGAGGTTATAATTAGTACACCTCTTACAAAGCAACTATAATTTGTATTATAATTAGTGAACTGTATATTTTATTTTATTTACTTTCAAATTAGAATTTATAAAGGAGAATTTTCCTAGTTAATTGTATAATCGCTTCCTCATTTTACCTTTAAACTATTTTTTTTAATTTATGTTTCAGAATAACTGTATTTATCACCAAGTACCTTTTTATCAGATGGACGATTTGGATGATAATTTTTATGTTTACTAGAGCAAGTTTTTCTGCTGGTCCCCCAATAAATTCATTCAGATATTATAGGTAGAAAAAATACGTGTTTGCGATTGGATCACATTGGCCTCGGTGGCTCAGTGGTTGCGTGATTGCCTCTGATGCCCGAGGACGCGGGTTCGACCCCGGCCGAGGACGACGAGGATTTCTTCAGGGGGAAAATCTTGAGATGACGCACTTCCTTTGAAAATTTGGGGCCCCTATAACGCTGTCCTGAAATGACCATAGAAGTGGAAAAGGACGTTAATACAAACCAAACCCAACCAAAGCGATTGATTCACTTGCATTGTCTCGGGCGATCAACTGTTTCTTGCCAGTCCCAATATGGCGGCATGAAGGCACCATTAGAAGGCAGGTCACTGCCAGTCTCTTTATTTCATTTGTCTCCGGTACTACATTGCCAGAACGATGTTAATTAATTAAAAAATCGTTACGGTATTCGCAAAGTCGGTCGTTCCATCGTCCCTTTTTTCCATGTTTTTGATTTTGCCTTCACATTCTGATAGAGTATCAAAAATAAGTAAAAGTTTTAACTGGCATATGTGTCCTATCTCTTCGGGAACAACGTCAAATTGACGGTTAATCAGTTTGGCCGAAGGACAAAAATATAATGAAATAAATAATAGTATTCGGCAGTGATGTATATAAAAAATCCGCTATTAATGTGGCCCGGTGGGCTTCCAGAGAACACACAGGGAAGTTAAGCAACACCAGAGCACGGCTAGTCACTGGATGGGGGGCCATCAGTAAGATACGATCTTCACCCCCCCCCGGTTGCTGCGATCACCGTACAGCAGTTGTTAATCCAGTTCCATCCAGGGACCCAACTCGTCGGCCTCAGGCCATACAGGCCCTGGAAGGACGTACTGGATTAAAATCTATAAAAAAATCAATAGTGTAATTTTATTTTCTAATTTTACGCTATTGATATTTTATCTAATCACTCCTCCAATATCTCCCCGAACATTTCCCCAAAACAGTATCAACAGCTAAAGCCAAGTCCTGGGAAATGTTCGGGGAGATATTGGAGGCAGACTATGGTTTGGCAAACAAGGTATTCTGGCAGACCGTGCGCAGCCTTCGCGGAAAGAAGTCTCTTCTTAATCCGGTGACAGCAACAACTGAGGCACATGAGGTGCACCTTGGGGCGGAGAATAGTCACGGTAGTATCACTGTAGCAGAAGTCAGATGGGCAATTAAGTCCCTGAAGACTGGCAAAGCTGCAGGTGATGATGAAATCCGGTCCGAGATGTTAAAGGTCATAAATCAGGATGGTATCTTGTGGCTGACTCGGGTGTGTCAGGTTGCTTGGATATCTGGACAGCCCCCTAAGCAATGGCAAACAGCAATTGTGATCCCTATCTTCAAAAGCGGATATCAGAGAGATTGCAACAACTATCGAGGCATCTCTTTGCTCAGCATTCCTGGGAAAGTGTACGCTAAGTGTCTGGAGAAGAGAAGTCGGGAAATAGTCGACTCCGAACTGTCGGGGGAGCAGTGTGGTTTCCGACCTGGCCGAAGCACGACGGATCACATCTTTGATCTAAAGCAAATCTTTGAGAAACCCTTGGAGTAGGCAAAAGAGGTCTACGCTTG
Organism: Rhysida immarginata; assembly: GCA_023313115.1. Lineage (NCBI taxonomy): Eukaryota > Metazoa > Arthropoda > Chilopoda > Scolopendromorpha > Scolopendridae > Rhysida > Rhysida immarginata. Next base: position 55,223 of record JAHWFO010043718.1, read on the forward strand.
CTTTGTGGACCTCGAAAAAGCATATGACAGAGTCCCTCGGGAGAAGCTCTGGCAAGTGTTGCAAGAGTATGGAGTGGATGGGCAATTACTGGTTGCTATCATGTCTGTACGAAAGCTCTGAGATGTGTGACCGGATAAATGGCATTAAGTCAAGACCGTTCACCTTGGGTGTTGGATTCCGCCAAAGGTGCGTACTATCGTCCCTCTTGTTCATTATTTTTATAGACAGGGGCAGCCAAGGCGAAGAGCGTGTTTCTGTGGGAGACTGCCTGGTGGAGAGGTTGCTCTTTGCTGACGACCTTGTCCTCCTTGCATCTTCTCGCACGAACCTTCAGCATGCACTAGACTAGCATGTGAAGAAGTTGGGATAAATATCAGTGTGCTAAAATTGAGGTTCTGGTCCTTTCAAGACAGCCTGCTCAGTGCGTTCTCCATATTAGGGGAGCCTCTTTGAGACAGGTGGAGAAATTCATGTATCTCGGGATTGCATTCACGAGTGATGGACGGCAGGAGAAAGAATTGGATGCTCGGATCGGTGTAGCAAGCTGTGTCAGACGTGAACTGTGGCGATCTGTAATAACGAAACGCGAGCTGGTTAACAAAGCCAAGCTCTCCGTCTTCAAATCTATCTTTGTCCCCATTTTCTCCTATGGTCATGAGGCTTAGGTAATGATCAAAAGAGTGCGATCGCGGCTACCAGCGGCCGAAATGAGATTTCTGAAAGGTGTGGCTGGTGTTACCCTATTAGATAGAGTGCACAGCAGCACAATAAGGGAGTCTTTAGGTTTTGAGCCGCCAATTCTCCGCATTGAGAGATCTCATTTGCACTGGTATGGCCACGTGATACAGATGCCGCAAACTGGTCTCCCTAGGCAGTTGTTATTTTCCAAGCCGGTGGGTAAGAGACCAAGGGGTCAGCCTAGAACCAGTTGGCTAGACTACATGGAGAATTTAGTTTCGAGTCGCTTGAGTATTACCAGGGTGTTTGAAAGGCTGAAAAGCCCGTCGAAGAAAGCTCCCCGCGTTGCCCACAGAGAACTAATAATTACAAAATAGTTTTGATATATAATAAAGATTCTTAAATTAATTTAAATAACATTTTTATAACGGAGATCATTATGAAGAATCAGTTTCTTCAGTGAATTTTTAAATGTGTAATAGCTAGTAGTTTCTGTTAGTGAAGAGGGTAAAAGGGGCCATTTCTTTTGACAAGAAAAATAAAAAAAGAGTGTGGCGGCGAAAGTTATTACTCGCAAATGGAAGACGAATCTCTTTTGATTTCCTAGATATCTAGATAATAATTCGATCTAGCAGAGGTATTCGGCGTTGCCCGGGTTAATTACACTTGTGGGTAAAGAGAGAGATCTCAAAAAATTAAATTATAACTCACAATTGGTTAAATTATAACTCAATCAATACAACACAGACCAAAGGGACTATCCATTCTACGAAAAATACGAAAAACAGGAAGTCCAGGTGATATACCGGAGCTCAAAGGCGACACGCGTGACTCCTTTGCATCATCAATAGACGCTGCCTTATTAATGTTCTGTCACTGCATCATCATTTTATGCTCGTTATCAATAATTCTTGGGAACGAACATTCAGTCGTCGCAATTGATGGACCTCTACAAGGATGCCACTGCTAGTCTAAATAATTTCTGACTGACGTAATCTTACTTTAGATGTACAGTTGATGTTGTTGCAATTCCCTTTCTTCTCTCGATATCTTGAATCAAAACTTCGCTATTCATCTCTTTTTGTAGTCTAGCGATCGCCGATTCTTCTATTGACCTGCTTACCATTTGCTCAATATAGCACGGAGCTAAAGGAATGCTTCCTCTGTCGTCTTTGCACTTTTTCTCAGTAGTCTGCTAACTTTCCATTATCTCCAGTTACTAATCATTTTTAAAGATTTTCAAAAAATTGTTAAGTACTAAGAAATCTATTTTCTAAGAAAAGGCTGAATAACAGGAATTCTATGCATTGTTACAAATTTTGCCTTGCATTGTTGGTCATGAGATATGTATTGTTGGTCCGTGCAGAGTGTTTGTGAATTGCGTGTTGATACAATTGTTGATACCTATCGTTGCACAAACTTTGCCTTGCATTGTTGATCATGAAAAATTTCTCATTAATATTGCCTGCCATGATCATGGATATCGATTTTTTATCGATAATTATTATTTTTCCGAAGGCTAAGGTAGACAGTGACCTTCCTCATGCTTTGAAGGTCAAGTATGCAAAATTTCATCAAGATCGGAATAAAACTGTAGATTTGTATTCAATACACACAAACAAACTCACAAACAAACATCTTTCTTTATATATATAGAAGACTAGAAGAGGTACCCGGCGTTGCCCGGGATAATTACACTTGCACAAACTTTTCCTTTCATTGTTAGTCATGAGATATTGATTGTTGGTCCATGCAGAGCGTTTGTGAATTGCGTGTTGATACCATTGCTGATACCTATTGTTGTACAAACTTTGCCTTGCATTGTTGGTCATGAGATATTTCTCATTAATATGCCTTGCCATAACCATGAATATCGATTTTTTATCGATATTTATTATTTTTCCGAAATCTGAGGTAGACAGTGACCTTCCTCATGCTTTGAAGGTCATGTATGCGAAATTTTATCAAGATCGGAATAAAACTGTAGATTTGTATAAAAAACAAACCCACAGACAGACCCACAAACATCCTTTTTTATATATATATATAGATAGAAGGTGCCTTTAGATGTGCTTTAAATATTATTTGAGAAATTTATCATTGGGATGAAATGAATCGCGAGTGTCATGCAAAGCATTTTAGATATTTATTGTGTCATCTATTTTTCATTCTTCAAAGTTTATTAATAAGCAAGATTGAGGCCACAACAATAACACATATATTTTTTTTTCAGAAATTTGATCGACTTTCGATCATTGGGGGATGCTAGTTTTTATAATAATGCTCCTTCAAACTTGAATTATTAAGGCAATCATCATGGCCAACGAATAAAGAAGACCTGATGACTTTTCAGTACCGGGGCGTCTTTTTCGTCGGCTACGGCAAACATTAATTTGCTCAATATACAAACACGACCGGCCGGCTGCTGATGCAAACACAATGGGCTGATTATTCCCACATGCAAGCAAACAAACATAAATCAAATCTATTTCTTATTAAATGCAAACACAACAGAGCTACTTATCGGATTTTATTCAACCCACTCTCTAAATACTTCCGATATTAATAAGAAGAAACTGGGAAATTTTCAGCGAAATCTTTCGAGTAATTTTTCAGTCTAAAGGGCACACATACGAACATTGCCTTTTATTTATATAGATTTAGCAATAGCAAAGCATTGCTAGGTCCGCTAGTAAATCAAAGGGTTCAATTTGTCCAACCTCTGTATACTCTATGTTTTCCTGCGTTTCCAACACAAGCCACATTATGACAATCAATTGTGTCACGACTCGATATGTTTACAATGTTGTGTGTACTGTCTTCTATTAAAATTATATTTCAATACACTATTACCTTTGACCTCATCATCAGTGTATGAAGCTTCAGTAGTTGTCAAATTTTCATTTTCACTTGAAGCAGGGATTTTTTCTGAACGAAATTGGTAGTAACTTTGCAGTATATCCCTATTTTATACTGCAAAGTTACTACCAATTTCGTTGATAGAAACAGTATTATGAACCCTTATCTCACCGATTTTTTCTGAGGCTGTGACACTTTTCTTCTTCTTATTTAAATCTATAAGTATAGAGCACAATGCTTTTATGCATCTATGTATGTTTGTCCGGTTTTAATATGCAATTTGGAAGTTGAAATTTAATACACTGCTGTGTAATACTATCACAATGATCGAAAATATCCAAAACTGGAGATACGTGTCATAAAACATAGAAATTAATAATCTATATATCTACGAGGCGTATTCAGAAAGTTAGTTCCGTTTTATAATATAAACAAAACTCGCCAAATAAAAGTTCTAAGTGCAATGGAAACGGTTCAATAAAGGAGTGAGCGACACTAGAAGGAAGAACGCACCATTAATTAAGACAGGCGTTAACATTAAATGAAACGAGTCGATTTCTAGACGTTAAATAATACACAAACTGTACACTTTTTTGATCATTGTCTCTTTTATTTAATATCTATTGACTAATCGCTTCTTGTCAGAACTCTCGGTTTCTTCATCTAGAAATCGACTCGTTCCATTTAACGATAACGCTTGTCTTAATTATTGGTAATGTCCTTCTTTCTAGAATCGCTCATCTCTTTGCGGACCATTTCAATTGGATTTAGGAATTTTCAGAGGCGAGTTTTTTTGGCCCACCCTGTATATATTTTCAAAATTTTTCTTTACCAGATTTTATATATCCTTAATTATCTTTCGACACACTCTTCACATTTAATTAAACCCCTGTCATAGCGCTCAATGAGTTCTGCATGCTCCCTTCATAGAAGTCTGCCAGTGGCGAAGAAAGCCACACAGTTTTTACTTCTTCATCGTCGGTGAAATTCATTGTGTCTACGAACTCTTTTGGCCCGGCTCGAATGGGACAACAATCAGGCGACGGCAACTGAATCGGTCGAATGGATGTCTCCTGTCGAATGAAAATGGTTGCCAGCAACATACATTCACATGCCAAAAGTCCTGGGATAGCAGTGGACTATTTTTCAAATGGCAGTAGCATCATGTGCAAACAGTATAAATATGCCAGTCAGTTTCAGTAGGTTTAGTTACACTGTCATGAGTATGGGGTGAGGTGTTCAGTGTGACAAAGGCTACACGACGAGAGCTAACCGAATTCGAACGTGACCTGGTATGTGGAGCACAACTTATGGGTCATTCAATATCGGAAATGGATCAAGAATTCACGGTCCACAGTTTCAAGAGTCTACCGAGAGTACCAACTTGACACCATTACCTCCCACCATGGATAACGCAGTGGTCGACCACACCTTCTCAATGAACGGGACCAACGGCGTCTGAGTAGGATGGTCACCGCTAACACACACTAAGCCAGATGACATCAGATTTTAACCACGGTGACACAAGAGCTATATCGATGTGAACTGTGCAACAAAATCTGGTATCCATGGGATATGGAAGCGGAAGACCCACGAGGTTGCTCTTGTTAGCAACAAGATATCGTCAGCAACGTCTCACCTGGGCCCATGAGACATTTGACAACTCGATACGTTTGGCTTGATCTGATGAGTCTCGATTCCAGCTGCTGAGTAATTAGCAATTGTGGGAAGCTCTCCAGCCAGAATGGTTGGCAATGTCTTCAGATGTCTTCCACCGACTTGTGGAATCAATGCCACGTCGCACTGTGGCACTTCGCCCGGTTAGAGGAGGTCCTACACGTAATTAAATGCTTTCCCATGACTTTTGGCATGTGAGTGTACAGGCGACATGTTAGTGACATGTGAATGCTATCGTTGGTAGCCGTCGCCTCGATCAGGACAGGTTTAATCCTCGAACAAGATTGCCTCCACGACTCTATCATGTAATTGACAATAGCCAATGAGCATCTACCTCCTGCATGTCGCGTGGTCAAACAACATGGCTGATCAAATAATGACGGATAGCACGACGTGGACCAGGGAAACAATAGCTTCACGAACAAGTACCGTAATTTCTACGATGTGTTAGCCGACATCCATCTTGATCTTTGTTTGTCGTAATAACTAAGATCTTTGTTTTTCTTTACATACCAAGAAAAACACCATTTTGTGCCCTGTCTCACGTTTCTTGGACTTCATGAATAATGAACCAATGCACTTAATTTGGAATTATTTCTACATCTTAATCAATATGTAAATTATGGAATTCAATATGTAAAATATGGTTATTCAAAAATTTTTAAGCAATTATGTAAATGAATGCTTTAATATTCTTCAATTGGCTAAGGTCGCTATACATATGTCCTGTTTGACTGCGACATTTTATGTAAAAATTTCAGGGGGACTAATATTGATAAATATCGAATTATGAATTTAGATAATTTAGACTAAAGACTGCGCCTCTTTATTATGGATTTAACCAATTTATGAGAATTTATTTATCCCAATTACATAATTAAAAGTAGCCTCGCACTGGGTTTGGTCAGGGGAAATGAGAAAAATCAGGGCAATCACTCAGATATAAATATAATTTATTGGAGCACTTAATAAAATATGAATAAATCAAAGTAGTGAATTTGGTAAAATGTTTTAAAATGAATTATATGAAAGTAAAGGCAAGATTGAAAATACAGAGTGTCCCAAATTGATGTACAAGTCTTTATAATGAAAGTTCCATTTTGACATGGCCATAAAAAAAAACTACTGGACCAAAAGCTATAATACATGGTAATATTATACAAGAGGGCATGAGAAGTTCATACCCACCAAAAAATTAGTTCAAAAGGTCACCACCAGCATGGCGCTCTATGCAATATTCGTGTATGAAATTAGACACGAAGACACAGGTTAACAAGTCTTTAATCGTTACTAAAATTAGTTACATGTTGAATGTGGTCTCCACCATTTACTGAAAGCAGGTTACACCGGATTACTGCGTTCTCAACTGTAGCTCGTAGCATATCAGGAGGAATGTTGCGCACCTGATGTTATCACCATAAACAGTGGCTTTGACGTAACCCCAGAAGTCACACGGGTTGATATCTGGTGACCGGGGTGGCCAAGAAAGGGGAAGTTTCGGCCTATAATCCGTTCATCATGAAATGTTGCTGAAGTAACTGTTTGACACATGTACCAATATGAGGTGGAGCCCCATCCTGCATAATAATCGTTGTGTCTATAATGCCACGTTGCTGAAGTTCTGGTATCACAAAACTTCTTAGCATCGACGTCATGCGAGCAGCAATCACAGTGCATGTCACGAGTCCATCTATGACATTTGCTGTCATATTACACCACACGGTAACTTTATGAGAATGCAACGGAATTTGGTGGAGAACATGAAGGGGACTGGTGGCCCAAATCCTGCAGTTATGGGTGTTGACATCCCCATTCAGTAAAAATGGGCCTCGTCTGTCCATGGCCGGAATGCTCGTCCACCTCCATCCGTGCACGGAATTCCAATGCGAAGGTTTCTCTACGATTTGTTGGACAAGGTGGATTTTGTATAGGTAATATCGCAGTACTTTACATACGATCTTGTACACCGTACTCAGTGGTAAGTCCATTCGACATGCAACAGAACTTACGCTGCACTCCCCTTATGAGGTTTCCATTTTTGGTTCCTCTACGGCTACTGAAACAGCCTCCATGGTTGCCTCAGAGACGGGTTTCCTTCCTCGGCCAGGTACTACCGATAATAAACATGTGGCTTCAAATTTTGTCATCATCTTCTTCAAACTCTGTGATGTCATTGGCCCCCGACGTACATGTATTCGTCGAACGGTACGATAATGTTGCAAAGCCTGCCGTACATTGCTATTGCATTCATAACATTTAACCAGAAACGAACGGTCTTGCATGGTAACAGGCATCGTCGACTAATAACAAATGAGGCGTACTGACAACGAGGCTCCTTTTCTTATTTCTGAAAACCAAATGACTTGTAAAGCGCATGTAAACTACATTGTTAACCTGTGTCTTCGTGTCTAATTTCGTATACGAATTTTGCATAGAGCGCCATTCCTTGCTGGTGGTGACCTTTTGAACTATTTTTTTTGGGTATGAACATCCCATGCCCTCTTGTATAATATTACCAAGTATTATAGCTTTTAGTCCAGTTGATTTTTTTATGGCCCTGCCAAAATGTAACTTTAATTATAAAGACCTTGTATACACATTTTGAAACGTTATGACTCAACAACGAAATGAGATAAAAATACAAGTTTTTTTTGTATTTTATTCCTTAAACTTCCTTAAGCCCATCCACCTTCTGCCAGAGTACACTCAACACCTACGTCGAAGAGAGCGACATACCGAATAGATTGCAGCTAACGGAATATCAAAATTCGATGAATACTGGACCTGGTGATACCAATTTCACGAGAATATTGCCTCACTGACTTCTTTGGGGATCATGCAAAAACCTCCATGATGGGATCAACACTCTCGTTAGCATTGGAACTTCTCTTTCTTCTGCAGTGACCTTTCAACACATCTTTCACCGTTCCTTCAGCTTCAAGCTTGTCTCGGAGTTTTGTTATTGCTACGTTTATTGGGTGTGGTGTACCAAATTCAACCCTCCAACGTAGTTGAACATCAACAACATTCTCCACTTTCCAACAACACTTTAATATCCACTTACGTTCATCGAATGAAAATCTCACTGCCATTTTGGTTTGTAAACAAATGAACAACAATGAACGTGTTGTTATGCTTTTCCCGCGCCGTCTGGATCATACACAACAAGCCTTATATCTCTATCCCATTTCGTTGCTGATCTATAACGTTTCAAAAAGAGTACACATCAATTTGGGTCGCTCTTTATATCTATAATAGTAAAATGTAATGTAAATTTAAGTACAGCTCTCAGGTAACACAATGGCGTTCAGTAACTTCTATTAATTTAGAATAATATGTTTCAAGATTAACTAATTACACACGAATTTGTAATTTCAGTGGAGAATTGGATATTCAATAAAGATTAGGTAAAATAATTAGCAAATCAATTTCTAACTCTAAAAATAGAAAAATAATGAGATGGCTTCTAACACTTACATTATAGATATATAAATATTGATGATAATTCAATGGCCTTCGACTTAGTTTCGATTGATCGCCTATTGTGTAAACTCTCACGTCAATATGGGATCTACGGATTACTTTTATCTTGGCTGGAACTTTTTTACCTGACCGAACTTCTTAATATTAAGGGATGTTGTCTCAACGTCGATTACTCGCAGCGTAAGTGTACCTCAGGGATCGATTCTTTCCACCCTTTTATTCTGCTTACTTATAAATGATATTCTCCTTTGTATCCAACCACATTCTTCTTTAAAAATTATATTATACGCCGACGACGTGAAATTTTTAGCAGCAAATGCTGATTTGTGATGTTTAAAGTCGTTACTTAATAATCACTCACTGATCTGAGTGTATGGGCCGCTAATAACCACTTACGAGTAAATGTGGACTGAACTAAAGTAATGGCTTTTCACCAGCGAAATAAACAAGGTATTCCTAATGTACTTCCATTGCTCTGTAATAATCACCTGCTCTGTAATAATTCTTTTACATACTTAGGAATTACAATCTCACATGATTTAACTTGGGATTTACATATTAATCTTCTGTTATCTAAATTGAATAGAAGGCAGGGGCTTATTTCTCGGTTACGTTATCTTCCGCGCAATATTATCTTCCAGCTGTATTATGCATGGATTCATTCATACCTCTGATTCAGTGTTGTGTTTTGGGATGCTTCTACTATAGGTAATCTCTCTAGAGTGTGAAATTACTAAATGGTATTTGACAACATATTTTAGACTGCCCAAGGATTCTTCAGTTTCGGCAAGATTTTCTGAGCTTGGTTTATTAACTATTTATCAGTTGTATTTTTGCGTGTATGTCTATTTGTTTTTAAAAACATTAACTCAATGCTGCTGGCCTTTCTGATTATCGATTTGATTAAAAACACTACCAATCGTCAATATCCTACTGGATCTAATGGCTAACTCGTACTTCGCTTAACATTATGTAATTATCGACGTCAATGCCTGTCCTACATGGGTGTTAAATGCTGGGCTACATTACCCACATATCTACAAACTCAAAGGGACTTTAGGTTTTTTTTACAGGCATCTCCAGCGTTATACTATTAACCTTGCCCCGGACTCTCGATGATGAACTTAAACACTCCTTCGACGGTCTTGGTCGATAGTTCATGAGTTTATTCGGATCTTGAGTTTTTTGACTTTTTTACCTTGTTCCTGACACTCATGGGTAAATACCTTGGGACTTCATTTTTTTTATGCTATTACGATCAAGTTTCGGCCACAACTGACGATTTCTTGAATATGATTTCATTTCGTTTTATATTTCTCATTATATTCATCTTTGCGAGCGTTTATGATATGTTTTTTATTGTATACTGGTCTGTAACGTTTCTTGTTCTATTATTTGGTTTGATGTTCCCCAGTGGCCAATTTTCCTCGGTAAAGTTTGACGATACTGGCACCCGTGGATTCATCTTTTATTAATTAACTAACTAAATAAATAAATAAATAAATAAATAAATAAATAAATACATACATAAAATTTAGAATGATGGTGATCATAAAGTAAAGGGTTTTCTAAAAGTAAATCGACTAGGTATAATGTTGGTTTTTGATAAAAGGTGTATAGTAACAATTAAGACGAAAGAAGAGTAGTTAGAATAATATTTTAACGTGTGACGTTTACTGATAAGAAAATATTTATGAACTTCATTTATAAACTTCAAGTAGCACGTTACAAAGTGTATTACAGCTCTAAAGTGAGTAATTAATGTAAGATTGATTTAAAAAAAATATACTCAAAATACCCATTTAATAATGCTATCTGTCTTTCCCAAGATTTTTGGTGTTCCTTAAATGCTCTGTTCCCAATTACCGTTTTGACTTTTTGATTTATGATTTAATATAGACTTCATTTAATATGGATTCATTATAAGTTCCAGTGTAATTCTGATTCAATTTCTTGTAGTACGGTAAATGATTTTATTAACATATATACCATCACCTGTTTATTTCATTCCACTGGGCAACTCAATTAAATATATCATGACACAACTGCGAAGTTGTAGAGCACCCTTCAGTTATTTAAATCGAATGTTGAAATTATTTACTTGTGTGTTGCTGTTTACAAAGAAAGCTACATGACAGGCAATTGTATTACGAATCAATGTGTATAAAAGGTGATCCTAATTTTATCCAGACGGGGTAGCATTATAATCACCTTTCTAGTATTAGATTTATAGTTCATTACACTATTACCTTTGTCTTCAAGATCAGTTCTTAAACTTTCAGCAGTTGTCATCATATCTTTTACTTTTGAAATAGGAGTTGCTCTTGAGGCTGGGGCATTTGTCTTCTGATTATCTATAAATCAAGAATTAAAAAATTAATTCTAGTTTAAGATGACCTGTCTCTCTTTTGTGTATGTGTGTAATGTGGTGTGTGGGCGTGTGTGAAATCTATTTTCTATCTGAGTAATTAGCCAACCGGTACATTTTTCTCTGAATTTTTTGATCGGCTTCATGAAAATAAAATTTAAGGTTAAAAGGATGCCCAGGTACCCTAGAATAATGACAGTTAAAATATATTATCAAAATGTAAAAGACTAAGTGTCACATGTAAATTTAGTTAAAATATGAGTAGCGCAGTGGAAGATTAAATAACATGCAACAGTGCACTGTATTAAAATAAAAATGAAATGTTTATTGATAATTGTAAATAAAAGCAAAGATAAACAAGAAGGAAAAATGTGAACTACTTCTGTCAAAGGCAATCTATGCCAACCACCAACTCAAACACAAAGGTACAAATTAATTCAAACACTGAAATTAAACTTAACCACACCTCTATGTAACAATTAATTAGCATATAAGCCTTAACTCCTTTCAAAACTTAAAGGATAAGCATTCTAAATACAATAGCAAATACTTAAACTGAATCTAGCCTATATTCTAAACAAATACTCTTCAGCTAGATAGCAATCCCAACAACCTAGATGCTAAAGTTGTATAACAAAAGCTTACTGGCTAAGCAACTAAAATGTAATACAATATTCACATCGAATATGGCTTAACTGCTTTTGAAGCAGATGGGCAGATGGTATTGCCCTCTACGGAGTTAAGATCTAAAAAGATCTTACAGGTGGCATTATGCTACACCCAACATAAAAACTTGAAAAACACCTCTAACGAGGCAACATGAACTTGGCCCATAGCTTTCGCTGGTCGGAAGCTAACTCCCACTTTTGAAGTGGAGAGGCAGATGTTATTGCCTCCACGGAATTAAGATCTAAAAAGATCTTACAGGTGGAATTATGCAACACCCAACGTAAAACATTAAACACCTCTAACGAGGCAA
>JAHWFO010043718.1:75635-98365 GCA_023313115.1 Rhysida immarginata
CCATTTTTTACAATAGGCCTAACTTTGATTAGCCATTTTTAACAATAGGCCTAACATAAATTAGCCATTTTTAACTATAAGCATAACATAAATTAGCCATTTTTCACAACAGGCCTAACAATATTTAGTCATTTTAACTGTAGGTCTAACATAAATTAGCCATTTTTAACAATAGGCCTAACATTATTTAGCCATTTTTAACAATAGGCCTAAGATTAATTAGCCATTTTGAACTATAGGCCTAACATTAGTCATTTTAACTATAGGCCTAACGTTATTTAGCCATTTTTAACCATCGCCCTAACATTAATTAACACATTTAACAATAGGCCTAACAGCACTGAATTTTAAAATGAAATGAGCACGTGCATCAAGAAAGCTTCATAACGGGCACGTACTCCAGGCTGCCATCAACAATGCCTAAATGATAAACAAAAAGTAACACTGTATTCACTTATGACTCGTCGGTAGGATTCGATTGATATATTACATGCCCTAAGTTCATATTCATTAGTGCACGTGCTTGAAGGGGTCCACGAGAGCTCATCAAAAGTTGATATATCGCTGTTAAGTTCTTCCATTTTCACGTTTTCGTGCAAACGATGGCTGGCCAGGCACATAAAGGTACTGATCATGCTTGTATTCTTATATATAGCTTTAGCTAAAGCTCGTAATAAGGGGGCATTTTCTCGGACGTAGCATTTCGAAAATCGAAAAGAATGTCATATTCGTCTTGTGCTCGTCATTCCCGTTCGAATGACTTATTACATGCCTTATATTGCCAATAAAAAAATTTATTGGGGGGGGGGTCTCAATAGTCACGTGACTATTAGACAGATTTCGACGACAAACTAATCAGGTGAGCTCAGGAAGGGTCTCTATCGAACAGCGAAAAAAGAACTTGAAAAAGTTAAAGCATTCTCGAGAAATCGTCGGATATACAGACGGACGGACAGACAAACAGACAGACAGACACAAACAGAGCGAAACCAATATATGTTTTTCAGCATATAATAAGCAAGACTTTTACGAGGACGGGCAATTGCTTAATTATTTAATTGCCTAACTGCTTAATGCGGCGCATGACCCATTAGCTACGCCCAATTACGGTGAAGCCGAAATCACTGACAATATATGGCCGTATTCCGCAAGGCCTCAAACCACACACTTTTGGTGTCCATACGAAGTTCCCGGTGACATAACTCGTTAAAGGCTTTCTTTATTAAAATAGCTTTACTGCCCACAATAAACGAAACACTTACTATTGTGAAGCAAAGATCGGCCACTGAACCTCTCTGAGAACGGGGAAGAAACCTGAACGCTGAGGAGCAACACCCTTTGCTCCGTCGCATCTCACGCTTTGCGTCGGCGCAAACCTCCGCCCGCTTGGCTACTCCGCACGACATGGCGTTGTCCAACGAAGCTGTTGTCGGCTCCGTAGTCGTCTTCGTCGTGGCGGCTTGAGGTTTCTCTTGCTTGTTCACCTAGCTTCTCCGCACGACGTGGCGTTGTCCAACGAAGCTGTTGTCGGCTCCGCAGTCGTCTTCGTCGTAGCGGCAAGAGCTCTCTCCTCCGCCCGCTTAGCTTCTCCGCACGACGTGGCGTTGTCCAACGATGCTAATGCTGGCTCCGAAGTCGTCTCCGTCGTGGCGGCATGAGCTCTTTCCTTCTCCTTCGACCTGCCGACAGCATAGCATTCTCTATGCCTTCCAGCCACCTTCGTCGGGAGCTTCTTCTTCTTTAAACCTCTGTCGATCGTCCCATAACTCTCTCTGTCGATCTCTCTCCTCTCTTTCTTCGAGGCGGCACTCGCCAGACTTCCTCCTCTGTGATTGGCCCCTGCGTCTTGATGCTCCAATCGACGCTGATGACGTCGCCTCCGTTTTCGCCCGGAATTGTAAAATACTCTCGATCGAAAACGAGCATCTTTGTCATCGGAATTATTAATAGAATTAAAATTCCGTGACACAAAGAAAAAAACACCATAAGTTCTACAATTCTCTTGAATCATACGGATCTGGATGAACAATACAATAACAGACTTAATGTTTTTTAATAATAAAATATTAGAAAAAGCATAACCAAGTACCTAAACTAAGAAAGGTTAACCTAAACCATTCGCGGAACCATATTTTTAACCGCCCTATGTTATTATTATAAGTTTCTAATGGATCATAATGATCCATTAACCACGTACCTTTGAACCAATCTCGACTATTATAAATTTTACTTTACATTCGTTGATGACAAATCATTCCAAGTCGTTTGATATATTACATGCTATATTTTAGCATTGAAAGTTCTAATAAGCCATAATGGTTCCGCTAAACCAGGTTCCTTGGAACCAATTTCGACTATCATTAATTTTACGTTATATTCATTCATGACACATCATTCCAAACCCTTTGATATATTAGATGCAATATTTTGGCACTGAAAATTTCAATGAGCCATAATGGTTCCACTAAACATGGTTCCTTGAAACCGATTTCGAATATAATTAATTTTACGTTATATTCATTCATGACACATCTTCCCAATTTGTTTGATATATTACATGCCACAGCTTGTCATTGAAAACATTTGAGGGCGTTATACTGGTACCATTAGAGCACGTTCTATTGTTTCCATTAAACCCATTTTCAATATGGTTCATTCGCGGAATCTTATATATTAATTGCCAAAAATAGTAATTAATGTCGACTTCTATCATTGTTTGATTCCAATGAACCATAATGGTTACACTAAACCAGGTTCCTTGAAACCAATTTCGACTATCATAAATTTTACGTTATATTCATTTATAACACATCATTCCAATTTCTTTGTTATATCACTTGCCATATTTTAGTATTGAAAGTTCCACTGAACCATAATGGTTCTACTAAACCAGATTCTTTGAAACCGATCTCGACTATCGTTAATTTTACGTTATATACATTTATGACACCTCGATCCAAGTTGTTTGATATATAACAGTCTATATTTTAGTATCGAAGGTTCCTGTGAACCATAATAGTTCCGCGAAACTAGGTTCCTTGGAACCAATTTCGACTATCATTTATTTTACGTCATATTCATTCATGGCATTCTACCTGCTGAATGATGAGAGCTTCGCCCTCGAAAAGCGCTTACAGGATAAGGTGTGTATTTTTCTTTTTTAATACTTTTTGTGGTTAAAGAGTCTTTTATTTCTTTTTTTGTAACAATACAACTGTCATTGTTTCCAACAAATGAAAAAACACTGATTGTTAAAATCCAAAAAATTGCAACCGATAAAAACTAGATTTAAAAAATCATATCTTTTTCGTAGGCCACGGTTCAAAAATATATTGACGTAATAGATTTAACTCTATACATCTACTAACATTTAAAAATAACACACTAAAATAAATAAATAAATCAAATTATATATTAGGTAAGTCATTTCAGCTATTCTAAATTATTAAATTCATTAATACGATTCTTATTTTTTGCGTTGGCTATTATCATTAAAAAGAATTCGCGCTAGACTAAATATAGTAGAAAATCATATTAAAAATCTACATAAATAATTTTAGTTATTTTAAATTATCAAATTTAATTTTTATTTAAATTTTAATAAAAAGCAGTTGCGAATGTTTGGTACTGCACAGAGACAAATGAAAGAAAGAGACTGGCAGTGCCCTATCCATTTCGCTGAGCACTACTGGTGTCACCGGAAGTGCAGCATTCGCCATGTTGCTATTGGAAAAAACGTAAGGCGACATATATTCTCAATGTAATTTCAGATGTTTTTGTAGGTGATTTCTGGAAGTATTAGTAAGCATAGGGGCGGCCGTGGCCTGGTTGTCTCGTCGGTTGGCTCGCCAATCGATGGAGTTCAGCAACTTCAGGCGTGGCCAGCTGCTGGTTGGGCGACGGCCAGGGCTTGAGGGCCACTGCTGGCGGGACAGCTATTTGAGGCGCGGCTGTTGGGGGACTTTAGTCTGACCCATTTGCCGATTGACCAAGCTGGTTTTCCAGCAGTTGGTGACAGCCTCTGGTTCGTTTATCCCCAGCAGCTTTTCCATCATGAAACCCCCCGACGGAGGGCACGTTAAGCCGTCGGTCCCGGCTGCTACTGTCATCTCGTAGCAGTCGTTATTTAATGGGATGGCGCAAAACTCCCTCGTAGGAGTAGATGCCGCAGATTATCGCTGATAATAATCTGCGATAATCTACCCTCTATACTAGATACTAGAAGCATAACCTGTTTTCTGATTTAAAAAAAAAACAAACTTTATTGCATTAACTAACGATAACGTATACTTCATATAGCTGATTCAATACTTAACGAATTTTTAAAAGACAAAAATTTTAAAATTTTAAATTAAAAGGATAGGAAGAAATAATTCTCAGTTCAATAAAATAATCAATTTATTAATCTACATATTGTAATAAGCAGATAACTAATACTAAATTTACTTGTGAACTGAAATATTGGATCTTCTTAAAAAACGGTTTGACCAATATGTATGAGAATGTGGTCCAGTTAATTATTAGAAGGAGAGGTTATAATTAGTACATCTCGTACAAATCAAAAATAATTTGAATTATAATTAGTGAGCTGTATTTATTTTATTTACTTTCTAATTAAAATTTATAAAGGAGAATTTTCCTAGTTAATTGTATAATCGCTTCCTCATTTTACATTTAAACTATTTTTTTTTTAATTTATGTTTCAGAATAACTGTATTTATCACCAAGTACCTTTTTATCAGATAGACGATTTGGATGATTATTTTTGTTTACTAGAGCAAGTTTTTCTGCTGGTCCCCCAATAAATTCATTCAGATATTATAGGTAGAGAAAATACTTGCTTGCGATTGGATCACATTGACCTTGGTGGCTCAGTGGTTGCGTGATCGCCTCTGATGCCCGAGGACGCGGGTTCGACCCCGGCCGAGGACGACGAAGATTTCTTCAGGGGAAAAATCCTGAGATCACGCACTTCCTTTGAAAAGGAAGTTAAGCTGTTGGTCCGGTGTAGTCTTTTGCCAGCTGCACGTTAAAATACTCTTACAAGGCAAAATTTGGGGCCCCTATAACGCTGTCCTGAAATGACCATAGCAAACAATGGGACGTTTAATACCAAACAAACCAAACCCAACCAAAACGATTGATTCACTTGCATTGTCTCAGGCGATCAGCTGTTTTTTGCCAGTCCCAATATGGCGGCACGAAAGCACCATTAGAAGGGAGGTCACTGCCAGTTTCTTTCTTTCATTTGTCTCTGGTACTACATTGCCAGAACGATGTTAATTAATTAAAAATCGTTACGGCATTCGCAAAGTCGGTCGTTCCGTCGTCACTTTTTTCCATGTTTTTGATTTTGCCTTCACATTCTGATAGAGTATCAAAAATAAGTAAAAGTTTTAACAGTCAAATGTGTCCTATCTCTTCGGGAACAAGGTCAAATTAACGGCTAATCAGTTTGGTCGAAGGACCAAAATATAATGAAATAGATAATAGTGTTCAGCAGTGATGTTTATACAAATCCGGCATTAATGTAAAAAAAAATAGTGTTCCTTGGGTGGCCTGGTGGGCTTTCACAGAACGCACAACTTCAGGGAAGTTAAGCAACACCAGAGCACGGCTAGTCACTGGATGGGTGGCCATCAGTAAGATACGATCTTCACCCCCCCCCCGGTTGCTGCGACCACCGTACAGCAGTTGTTAATCCAGTTCCATCCAGGGACCAAACTCGTCGGCCTCAGGCCATACAGGCCCTGGATAGACGTACTGGATTAAAATCTATAAAAAAATCAATAGTGTAAATTTTTTTGCTAATTTTACGCTATTGATATTTTATCTAATCAATCCTCCTCTCTTCGAGTCGACTGCGCTACAGTGAGGCGCGAAAAGCAGCCCAAAGACAGTATCAACAGCTAAAGCCAAGTCCTGGGAGATGTTCTGGGAGAAATTGGAGGCAGACTATGGTTCGGCAAACAAGGTATTCTGGCAGACCGTGCGCCGCCTCCGTGGAAAGAAATCTCTTTCATCACAAACTATTAAGAGTTCAGGTTGGAGGCTTCTGAAAACGGAGGAAAGCGTATTGCATAGGCGGAAGGAATACCTTGGATCTCTTCTTAATCCGGTGACAGCAACAACTGAGGCATATGAGGTACACCTTGGAGCGGAGAAAAGTCACGGTAATATCAATGAAGCAGAAGTCAGATTCGCAATTAGTTCCTGAAGACTATAAAAAGCAAGGGCGATGATGAAATCCGGTCCGAAATGTTAAAGGTCATAAATCAGGGATGGTATCTTGTGGCTGACTCGGGTGTGTTAGGTTGCTTGGATATCTGGACAGCCCCCTAAGCAATGGCAAACAGGAATTGTGATCCCTATCTTCAAAAGCGGAGATCAGAGAGATTGCAACAACTGTCGAGGCATCTCTTTGCTCAGCATTTCTGGAAAAGTGTACGCTAAGTGTCTGGAGAAGAGAGGTTGGGAAATAGTCCAATCCAAACAGTCGTGGGAGCAGTTTCGTTTCGGACCTGGCCGAAGCACGAAGGATCACATCTTTGATCTAAGGCAAATCTTTGAGAAAACCTGGGAATATGCAAAAGAGGTCTACGCTTGCTTTGTGAACCTCGAAAAAGCATATGACAGAGTCCCTCGGGAGAAGCTCTGGCAAGTGTTGCAAGAGTATGGAGTGGATGGGCAATTACTGGTTGCTATCATATCTGTATGAAAGCTCTGAGATGTGTGTCCGGATAAATGGCATTAAGTCAAGACCGTTCACCGTGGGTGTTGGATTCCGCCAAGTGTGCGTACTGTCGCCCCTCTTGTTCATTATCTTTATGGACTGAATAGACAGAGACAGTCAAGGCGAAGAGCGTGTTTGCATGGTCGACTGCCTGGGGGAGAGGTTACTCTTTGCTGACGACCTTGTCCTCCTTGGATCTACTCGTACGAACCTTCACCATGCACTAAACTAGCATGTGAAGAAACTGGGATAAATATCAGTGTGGCTTAAATTGAGGTTCTGGTCCTTTCAAGACAGCCTGCTCAATGCGCTCTCCATGTTAAGGAAGCCTCATTGAGACAGGTGGAGAAATTCAAGTATCTCGGGATTGCATTCACGAGTGATGGACGGCAGGAGAAATAATTGGATGCTCGGATCGATGCAGCAAGCTGTGTCAGATGTGAACTGTGGCGATCCGTGGTAACGAAACGCGAGCTGGGTAACAAAGCCAAGCTCTCCTTCTTCAAATCTATCTTTGTCCCCATTTTCACCTATGGTCATCAGGCTTAGGTAATGACTAAAAGAGGGCGATCGCGGCTACAAGCGGCCGAAATGAGATTTCTGATAGGTGTGGCTGGTGTCACCCTATTAGATAGAGTGGACAGCAGCACAATAAAGGAGTCTTTAGGTTTTGAGCCGCTAATTCTCCGCATTGAGAGATCCCAATTGCACTGGTATGGCCACGTGATACAGATGCCGCAAACTGGTTTCCCTAGGCAATTGTTATTTTCCAAGCCAGTGGGTAAGAGACCAAGGGGTCAGCCTAGAACCAGTTGGCTAAATTACATGGAGAATCTAAGGTCGAGTCGCTTGGGTATTACCAGGGAGGACATGCGCTTGATGACGGAAGGTCGCGGTCGCTGGAGATCCTCCATATGGCTGCTGCCCCTGCGACCCTAACGGATAAGCGGGTTTGAAAAGTAAGTAATTAAGTAAGTATTTACCGTTTGTCCTGTTGTGGTAACTGTCGTACGACGGGATTTCGAATAAGATCATAAGCAAATAACAGTAACATTATCTAGCGGATGCTCGGATCGGTCCGGAAGCTTCGTCAGACGCGAATTGTGGCGATCCGTAATAACAGGAACTGTGGAAGAAAGCCAAAATCTCTGTTTTCAAATCTATCTTTCTCCCAATTCTTATCTCAGATAACAAGATGAAAAAGTGCAGTAGCGTGTACTTGCGGCTGAAATAAGAATCCTGAGAGGAGTGGTAGGTGTTATCTTACTACGTAGACTGCACAGCAGCACAATAAATGTTTAGGAGTTGAGCCGGTACTTCACTGCACTGAGAGTTCTTTGTTGCTTTGGTATGGCCACGTGGTTCTACAAACAGCTGATAGTAAGCAGTTGTTATTTTCTGTGCCTGTGGTTATGTAAGACACCAAGGAACCGTACTAGAGCCAGGTGACTAGACAACATGTAAAATATGAGTTCATGTCGCTTGGGTTCGTGTTGCTTGGAGATACGCGCCTGACAGCAGAAGATGACGAGAGCTGGAGATCCTCCATAGGGCTCCTGTCCCCGCGAGCCAAAACGATAATCAGTTTTGAAAAGTAAGAACATATTCTTCAGCTATTTTGACAATATCGCTTTCAAAGTGACAGCAATTTTTTTTATTATTGGCAGTCGGGTCAATTACCGATCCTGTCACAGACGATATTTCTTAATAAAAATCGAATATTCAGATTCACCCACTGAAGCACCTGTCATACGACGGGCTTCAATATTATTTTTTTATATAAAGTAAATATGGTAATATTTTTCTACAAAAACAACAACGCCAGAAGATGACGATAGTGGCACTGCAAGAAAAAGAAATACATCTAAATATTTTCTTTTCCCTCGCGAAGTATACGCATCATTTTCGTCTTTTATGTCGTAGTAAGGTTTCTGTCTTGTGTTCAGTCTTTGTATAATTATCTATTGGATAGTGGTAGGTATGTTGAGGAAGATGTCGTGGAGGAGATTAACTCCTTACTTAGAGTAGTTCATGGCTATGAAAACCGAAGTATTTATGAGATGATAATAGAGGAATTAGGCCAGAGAGCTCTGCCTGTTTACCCGAATTCTAATTTTCTTCAGGTTTGATTTATAAATTGGCGATGGTGTGGGCATTATGGAATGCCTCCAATTTAAATCATTTGGTGTTCAATTCTTAACCGTATAAAAATCATAAAAATGCCTTTCAAAAATTGCCGTCGACAGCATTAAGAATGCTATC
Source organism: Rhysida immarginata (assembly GCA_023313115.1). Classification (NCBI taxonomy): domain Eukaryota; kingdom Metazoa; phylum Arthropoda; class Chilopoda; order Scolopendromorpha; family Scolopendridae; genus Rhysida; species Rhysida immarginata. Next base: position 84,631 of record JAHWFO010043718.1, read on the forward strand.
AGTGCAAACGAAAAGATAATTACAGCAGGAGGCTTTAATATTAATTTTACGGACAAATCAAAAAATGAAATATCAGAATACCCTCGATCACTCGTTCTTGGTCCACGTATTCAAGAATATACGACAAGACAGAATTCAGTAATGGACAAAATATTCAGCAATTTCCCTCTACAATCCTGTAACATACATACTTTTTTAGTTACCACTAACAAATTTGGGTCTGATTTAAAAAAAAACATGATAGATAACATATTCATCGTATGGAACCCTCTCCACGCGAGTTCGACTCTTGACAATTTATTTTCTTACTCTAGGGACGGCTAAAAATATTGTGCACCAAGAACCGCTAACGGGGAAATAGGTCCTCATGGCTTGTTATGACTTGGGGAGGAGACTACCCAAATGCCAGCAGCCAATGGATTACAGTTTGAAGATGTAATATGATGAAACCTTCACCTAACCTGCAAGTATTTTTATTGTTTATTTCCTGAATGAAGCGTATTGGAAAAAAACTTTTCCTACAAAAGTTCTTTCTTTTTTCTATCCCTATCCAACGACATCTTACTCGACCTAAGTTCCAATTTAAGTTTTCGGGCGGACCCTAAGGACGTACATTTTCAGCCATTTCCGAAAACACAATAGCCACCATTAAATTCTTCACAATCTTTATTCATACAAATTTCCCTGCAAATATTTGATTGTGGAGAAGCAGAAAGACACGTGTGCAGAAACATTAATTTATTTAAATACGTGGCAACGCTATTTTATTGACAGATGGTCAAATCATGTGTCAATCCGATTCCCTGCATAGAGGCGGTGAGGAATCTGGTCAGCTTCCTTTGCATAAGTTGTGACACTGCTAACCTCCCATATGTTTTCGGGTGCGTATGGTTTCTTACATACCAGGCTTTCTTATTAAAATTTCGCTTCAAATGACCCTTCGCCATTCAACTTTACACACAAATAAATCGAGACATGAGATTATACTGTGACCATTATTTATTACATCATTGTGGAGGGCTGTAGGTTTTTGTATAAAGAGATTTATTCACGAACGAAACTGGAATATTTTGTACTGCTATTGGAAACCCCATGCGCCACCATCTGTTGTGTCCTGTGTTGGCCAGCATCATGGCTGTAGCTCAATATCGAAATTTCTAATGTAGAGTGAATGCTGAAGTGGACTCGGAATGGTGTCTCGTGCTTTATTGCAGGCATACCATAGACCATCTTAGGTGCGAGGTCGTTAATCCGGCTCCCATTGCAGCCCTACATAGACGGACATATTGTAAGTTCTACAATATTCTAAGGCTCTTAGAGTTCCTCTTCCACTCACGTAGAGGGATGTGCCTGAGCCCAGTATGATGCCACTTCACGCAGTGATACCCAACACGTCGTTCAAGGATGGTAGACCTATTACGGATGTTAGACCACGTGGGGTCTGAAGCCTCCAATTCTTCTAACGTGCCGTTCACGTGGGGTTTTCTATGGACAGCCTCAATGAGGTGTATCTTTTAGGCGGTGTGTCAAAGAAGCATAAAATCCGTATCCGTGTGACTGTAAATTGTATGCCTGGAAACATCCGCTCCTGTAGCAAGCTGCCCTGCTATGAGTTGTAAATGTGTGAGCATCGTTCAGAGGTTGAGCAATGGGGGATAAGGAACCGGTATGTAGAGTATACAATGGCCTGCCAAAAGAATCCAGACAACCCTATATATAGACGTTCTGTCAAATATCTAGAAAAATATTTTCTGGCAGTTATAGTTAGATACCGATGTTGCTGTGCTCTGCTTGTGCCTTTTGGCAGTTACGGATAGATACCGATCCTATGCAGCAATAATTCTTAGACGCCCTGTTGATGTACTTTTGCCAATTTTGGGAAAACACTGTAAGGGACTTTCAAATACTGAGACAAAGTCATCCGAGTTTGACCAGTTTCGAGACTACCAATAATTCTATCACGCAATATATAATCGAAATTGTTTAGCTGGGCCATATAACTATCTTATCATTGCTGTGAAATGAACAAGATGTTGTCAATTATGTGTGCCTTAGGTTATGTAGAGCGCGACCTTTTATTTCTTAAGTGACACAATGGCGTTATTAACATTTACATAATAGAATTTACATAATTTATTTGATGTCTATCGAGCATTTTCAAGTTATGGAAATTTATCCCGAATTTATGAGCATGAGTGAATTAACCTTATAAAGTAGCTAATAAACTGAATATATCTCCCAATGGAATTACGTAATACTCGTATCATTTACTGAAAAAACTTAATGCGGGGTTACATAAATTAGGTAAGCTGACTCTATAGTAGAAAAAACAGCTTAAAACTCTCACTTTCGATCCTTTCTTTCCCAACACAATTTGGAGCTGTTCCTTGCCATTTGCCTTCAACGCAAAAACGTTTACGTTCTCCGATCAATTTGAATCCCTTCGAAACGCTGTATTCAACATAAACATTTCCTGGAACGTTGTTGAAATAATTGACGTTGCAATGTGGCCTAACATCCACTTTCCCACAGTCGTCATCTGTAAGCGTATGTTATTCTATGTTCATCTACATTTTTATTTCATTATTTTATTCAATTTCAAATAATTAAAAGGGAAACAGTACTTACCTTGTTTTGCGAGAACTTTGACGTCGCATAATATTAATTGCGCATTCAAACCACTATGATCGAGAATTCTGAGGGCAATTGCTTTGTCAGATATATTATCACACTTGATTACTAATGGCATTGTTGTATTACCTACAAATAGTTTAATAATTTAATATAAAGCATTCACATTATTCCAGAAAAAATTATAAAAAATATAAAATAAGAAATAATTTTTAAATATGTAGTGGTCACGTGGCAAAAATTTTAAGAACGTTAATCATTATTAGTGAAAAGAAAAGAAAATTCCACAGCCTCGACTCAAACCAAGAATCTTCGACTAATCACGACGACGCTCTCTCAAATTGAGCCACTGTGGGTATGGAACTAGTGGTTAGAGTACTTACGTATTTCCCAGGTCGGAACTTACTTTCCTAATGGTGTGATATTCATAAGGGATCAGAAACCTTCTACTAATCGCGCAGACGACCTTGAATCATTAGAAAAGAAAGTCTCGGACCTGCAAACTAGATAACTGTTGTGACCATCCTAAAGGACATGTAGATGTTGTAAAGCTTTCATGTACACAGTGGCTCAATTGTGTTAGAGCGTGGAATTTTCCTGCATCAATAATTTAAACATCTGAGATATAGGGTGTAATACTCCCCATAAAACATTCTTGAGTTATTCATTAATTCTTATACACAGCGAGATCTCGTAGGGAAGAGATTAGGCTAATTAACGGCATTCAGGTAAAAGTTCGACATGATCCATGGTCGAGATAGAGAACATTGAGATAAACCCCAGTAAGTTTTCAGATAGAAGTGCCTATAAGCCTCCCCAGCAATTGACTCAGCTGCCGCCTGACTCTACTTTTTCCAAACCCAATTTTTTGCTGTCGAAGGTCACATCTTCGGTTTCCACAACAAGTAAAATGAGCCATCCACTCAAGCCACTGTTCCCGCCAAGGAACTGACTTTTTCATTACTCAACCGGCAGTCCTGCTTCTTTTCCCGCAAGTTCCATGAAAAAAAGCGATTGATCGTCCTTAGTAGACGCCCGTGCTCCCAGCGAGCCCCACATCCCCAAACTGAGGAGTAAGAGAGTACATGGCAACGCTCATTGATCTGTGGCTTTCACGCAAGAGTCAGCAAATCCATTCCGGTAATACTACCTTTTATTTCATCATTGACTATGTGAATTAGAGTCGCCTTTGTTTTAATTATTCTTTCAAACCAGATTACTTAAGCTCACTCACAGTGTTCTCTATTAAAAGAATTATTTATTAGCTTCCGTTTGCAGTGAATTAAAACTACCGCCGAAAATTAATGACCTAGTTGTAGAGTATCTCTGGGAGGCTAACGCCTTCATCCGAGACGATTTGGGAGCTTATTCGCTTATTTTTCATCAACGGATTCAAAGTATATTTTATTCCTTTCTCACTTCGCAAGTTTTATGAGGCTGTACGAGGCATATCGGATCTTCATTTGCTTACCTGGTTTTGATAGTGTGTGACAAGTTACTGCTTCGTTTTCTGAATTAAATAACTGAATTTCTAAATCAAATTTTTTGCGACCTTTGTCCTCTATATAATATTAAAAACGAAAAATAACATATATAAGTTTTTAGTAAACTAAGTTATGGAATATGAAATTTATAGTATATATTAATTTATTTTAATAAAAGAAAAATTCATTACCAATAACAATTTCAGAAATTTTATCTAATATCATCTGAATTAATTCTCCACCTTACTAAGATAGAAACGATAAAGTCTATCTATAATTAAAGTACGAGACTGGCTTACTTTGAACGTGTTCAAGCATGTGCGACTAACAAGGGGACATTACGACCTCGGAATTTTAGTTTAATACGAGATTTCGTATAGTTGTAGGGTATCTTTAGGTTGTTAATATAGTTAAATATTAAGGCCCAATTTTGAAAAAAGACAGTTTAAAGTTTCGAGCACCATATATAAGGGAAAGTTTTCCTCTTTGATGGTAAGTGATCCGACAGCTCACACGGCAGCGTGTTTGCTACTCACAAATTATTAGTGTGAGATGGCGAGTTAGAATCCCAGTTGTAATAATTTTTTTTTCTTTACCCAAATAATTATTCAATATATTATATTGCAGCCTCCCTTAACCCCATTAGCATATTGCCTAAGTGTGCACTGAGCCAAGGAACAGCACTTGGGGTAAGTGAGAGCAGAAGTTCGAGACTGATACTAGAAAAACGACTGATAACACCGTAATTTGAGATATACACGCTTTATTCCTTTCATCTACAAGAAGGCATACATATTATTCATTACCTTAAGTCTAAGGGCCCATCTCATTAACATGCACATTAATTAAGGCGTTAACGCAATTCCCCAGGTCGTTAAACTAGCCTACCGGCACTTTTGCCTTGCATAGCTTAATTCCGCTGTAATCTCTCTTAAAGTGAGGTCATAACCGTTTTCATACAGCATGCTATGAATAGTACTGAATGTCTACGTCCCGAATCAAATACTCCAGACTATACGCTAACGAGAGCGCAACGTCCCTCCTTTATTGTGGCGAGATAAGGGGGGAGGAACAGTGACCCCTCTTGGCGACGTGAACATCAGCGAGCTATCCTCTGGCAGCATCAACCACGGTGTGCGCATTGATACACTCTATGGGTGCATGCCATTTTTGCTAAATGAACTGTGGTTAAAATTACTGAATAACCTCACTACTAGATTTACAGTGTCGCCTAAATGCACGGCAAGGTGCTTAGTAAGTAAAATTAAACTACACAATAATATCATTTAGCTATTGTTTCACTTAGACGGTAAGTGGCGACTTTAAGACACAGTCTGGAATCAAACAGTGAAAACATTCGCTGCGTCACAGATAAGGTTCCAGCAATTTTTATCATTGCAACACAAAACTTGTGTCAAATGTCCGTTACGCTCGGGGCCAAAATGGAGCGAACTCACCAAGATTCTTCCATCGCCGTTCGGTTCCCTCTAACGTATTCCTGTTTTATGGTCCAAGTAACGTTGCGGGGCAACCATCTGACATCCATTTAGCGAGGCGTAGGCACTGGGTATTTCATTCCTCTTGTTCGTTTACTTGCTCCTTACGCTTGGTAGCAGCCATACATTAGTGCAAAAATGTAAAGCGACAAGCAAAATTATGGAATAAATAACTATGACGAGAATAGTTTTTTTTTACTTTCAAACATATTTACGTGACGCTTAATAGCCAAAATCCAGATCCCAACGCTGGCTCCTATCTCCAAGCCAATGTACGTTATTCTGAGATAGATCAATGTTTCTTCCACCTGTTAGAATTCTTCTATATATATCAAGAGACTGTATAACATCGACCATCATTATGTTCCAAAACTTATCTCAGCCAAAAATTATGATAAACACTCATCGCAAAAGCCCAAAAAGGAATACAAAACAACAAAAAAAAATAATAAATTTTAACAAACACGATAACACGCTCATCTCTTTCTCCGAAAACGATCGCAACAATCCCTCGTTGGAAGCTGAGCAATCTTCGCGGAAAACATCCTAACAATAGCTGCTCCAACAAAGGACCATTTACGATCGCCTACGGAGAAATTTCTACTACTCATTCATACAATAAAACAAACAACGTGCACTTATATTTTACTATACACTACACGCAACACACACATACAACGAACACACACTCATTATAACTACTACACGTGACTACTAAACTGGAACGTCACAATATTTACAAATTTATTGAAGTCGTGACAACCGACTTTTTTTCTAGCTTCAACAAAATGGTCATAAGTCCAGGAATCAATAATTGAATATTTATCAAACGTATCTCCGCCTTGTTTTACTTCTCTTTCCCACTGGGATATACATTCCATCTTTTTCAAATGTCGACATACTTTCTTTTTCAAAGTTTGCAAGGTCCACGTAGGATGCGCTTTGGCAATATTAATAACTTTTATTTTATAGTTCAAAGAAACGTACTCTATTTCTCTGCTCTTATTCTTTTCTGGTTCATAATCGTCCTATGAAAGATCTTCAATTTCTTGACAAGATACTGGTTCACAATCTTCATTCACATGAATCAATGCCTCTTCATTTACAAATATTTTTTCATCCAGCATTTCGAATGTAAGTTCATAGAGTTGCAGTCCCATCCTCATAGCTTCGTGAAAAATTATAGTTGACGATTCTGATGCAATCATATTGTTTTCATGGAGCAATATTTCAAAATATACTACTGCATCCTTCAATCGCAATTTCGAAACTTTGCTGTTCATATATTCGTCAATTTTCTCTTCAATCCCCGAAGAGCCAGCAAATTCTCCGCTCTCCAGTTTCACAGAAAAACGTTTTTAATAACTGTTTTATGATTTAAAACCATTATTGTTTCACAATTGAAAACGGCTTTTTTTTGTAACGGCTTGGCGAACCTCCGCTCATACTTGATGAGAGCCAGTGGCGCGAGAAAGATCTAGAACATTCCAAACCTCTTCTCACGTGCCTCTCTGCGCATGCTCTACCTTGTGCACTATATGATAAATATGTCAGGTAGCCTCGAAATAATTTTTTTTTAATAAAATATAAAGTAAAATAAAATAGTTATTGCTTTTAAAATGTTGATTCTATACAAAATATTTTGCAGAAAATACTTTATTACGCCGTAGACAGTTGCAACAATAAAAATAAGTATAATAATTTTGAGAAAAGGAAAATTTTGTGAAAAAGTTGGTTGTCACAAATAAATTTGTAAATATAACATACTGAATAATTATTTGGGTAAAGAAAAAAAATTGGTATAACTCGGATTCGAACCCGCCATCGCACACTAATAATTTTATTTGTGAGTAGCAACCACGCTGACGTCTGAGCTATCGGATCACTTACAATCAAATGAGCACACGTATTTACGATAATCGGGTGTTCCGTTACTTTTTCCAGAATTTGTTATGTTCCATTTTTTTTCAAGGAGTAGTAATCAACAAGATTTTTTTTCTCAACCCACTCGTTATAGACAATTACGATTTTTTTTCTGAAGAAATATGCATTCCTAAGTTTGTTGAATGTAATTTTTATGTTCAATTTGAAACATTTATTTCAATGCAAACAAACAAACTTTGTAAAGTTATCAACGTAAGCTCTGCTTGTTCCGTCATTTTTTTGTCAGGGGTTGTAGCCACGCTTCGATAGATAAAGTTCTTCAATCAACAATTTTATTTGTAAATTTCAATAAAGTTAATCCGACCAGATGATCAGTTCTTGTAAACTTTTCATGGCCATTAAAAATCATATTTAGCTTTTGTATCCGCTTCTGCTTCTCACTTTTACATATGACAGTTATGCAGTGTACGTATCATGCAAATTCGGAGTTTCAACGGACTTTGGAATAATTTAGATAAATATTTTCTAAAAAATTAGAAAATCATTTTCTAAATAATGACAAATTAGAAACACGCCTTCATACGTCTGCATATCACGAACTATATAAGAAAATAATAAAGTTATCACCACTAAACAGAAAAAAAGCAATGCAAAACGAGAATTAAATTAATTCTATTTTTTAGTTCTGATATGAAGAATATCTCTCCTAGTGATGAAAGATTTATGCCGATAATTTGCATACGGTGTCGAACAATGTAACAGACCGATAATATTTCTGAAGATAAAATTCAAAAGCAATTTTTACTTTTCAGTACAACCAAATGAATATTTCAGAATAGAAATTTATTTTAACTTTCATCACAATTTCATTCATAATTTTGAAGAAAACCGTTAGGAATTATTGATGTTTAGGGTAATTTTAACTTATTTCTTTAGTTTTATTCTACATTAAGAAAATTATAGAACGTATGTCTCATTTTCTGTTTAATATGGCATTTTTTAATTTGCTGTAGGGGTTATCTACCGCATAAACAGGTACTTGAATGTAATTAATTAAATAATTATATCAGTCTTAGCTTGCGTTCACGAAGATTTCGGTTGAACAATTCTGAAATACTAGGAAATCGTTTCCAAAATGACAATATCAAACCAGCTGAGAATGCATAGTACCGCATAACTTGAACGATTTTAATTAAAAGGATCATTACTGTATTCGAGAATTCGGTCTTTTCTTCACCAAAATGTTTTACGAATTTTTTTGATTTTGATTCGGGTTCGGATAGATCATCATAAAGTAAAAAAAAAGTATTAATAGTCACGCATGTCTTATCTATTCGGGAACACAGCCAAAATGACAATTAAGGCTAATCATTTTAGTTCTTCGAACCGGCCAAAATGATTAATTTTAACCGCCATATTGGCTAAATTGCCGAATAGGAAAGACAGGCCTTTCTATGGAATTATGAGTGCACACTGCCCTGCCAAAAGTAACCGGAAACCCGTATTTTATTGTGGTTTCAACTCCCGTGATGAACTTCTTCAATTTTCATGTATAAGAAATCCATTGATTCGTCGCATACAGATGCACAAGTCAACTCCCACTAGTCGTTTTCAGTTACTGGGTCGTTTGCAAAGTCTCGCTATAGGGATGTAAGGCACTTGTCCATAGCCTTTGCAACAGTCATTGCAACAAAACTTCATCCAATATGATATTAACCGCATGGTTTTCATATGAGGAGAGGGTCCGGATACTTTTGGCCTTGTATTCCCTCTGTTTACAATATGCCTGCGGTGTTGTTAGTAGAAAAGTTATTTGTGTAATCACAACGTCCTGAAATTTATCTGTGGATAACAGGTAAAAGTGAAAATAGAATTGTATAGCCCCAATACTTACCCAAACTTGCGTTAATTATTATTTCATAAATTTCATAAGCCTTTTGGAATCTGACTTCCCAATAATTCTGGGAAGTTGTTCTGAGTTTTGATTTGGCACAAGTGCTATCGATGCCATCTACTGCTAAAGAAGCTTCGTATCCATTGGCTGTACGGTACTGATTAGCCATTCCCTTGAATGCAACATCTTCTACTGCAAACATGAGTTTTTCATTCGATATATTTTTCATGGAGTTAAGTAAGCAGGTTTAATAGTTGATAACGAGTAAGTTTGATTAATAAAAAATTAAATGGTAAAATAGATTAGGTTATCAAAGCTTACAACAACTTGGCGGCTGATTATTCCAGTTTCCGGTTTCTAGGCATTCAATTGTACGAGAACCTTTTAGCTGATATCCTTCATTACAGTAAAACGTTTGTTTCGACCCAATGTCATACAAGGATTTCTCCTTCATGAGTATTCCCTTTGCTGGTTTCCCTGGATATCCGCATTTCTTATCTAAAATAAATGAAATTTTGTTTGAAAATAATGGGATATTATCGAAAATGTTTGCTAATTTTATAAATAATGTTAACGCTGACAAAATCGAAATTTTGCTGGATAAATTCTTTGCTGGATAAATTCATTAATATTTGGATCTGCTAAGAAATGAAGAAAACGTTTGACTATCATTGATGTAAACGGTACAGTTTAGATTTTTACCCTGAGTATGTTACTGTATAATTTAAATTCTTTATATTGCTAATGGATATATTTATATGGAGGCCTTGTAAATATTCACAAATGGTTTTCGCTTTTTTTATCTGGCTTTGTCAAGCTGCTGCAAGATGTACACGGACTCCGAAACTTATCTTACTTTTTGAAAATCAATATAAAGCAAGGATACAAATTAGTTATGGTTTTCTTTTGTGGCACCACACCATCACCCCGTCAACCGCACGATATATTTCCCCATCTTGTTGGCAACTGCCATTATTGTCCATCCTAAGTTTCTGAATCAACTATCATGATGCTAGGACTCCAGTATCTCTTTAACCCACGGCCCGCTGTCTCGCATCACAATGACGTAGTCGCACTGCACAGATAACACGTCTGACACCACATTTACTTTCCAGCACATGCTCATAAGCCATCTGGAATTCCTCCAACTGAAGGGCCCACATTACGTAACACTCTTTGGTTGGACTCCTTCATCTCATTGATGAAGACCAGCGGCTTATGATCAGCAATTATGACCGTGAGGAAACCCATTATGATGTGTCGGAAGTGAGCAGTAGCACGGACGATGGTCAGCGCCTCCTTCTCCACTACCCCATAGTTTAGCTGAGCCCCCTTCAGCTTTTGACTGAAATACGCGAAGGGGTGCAAAGCGCCGGCTACTTCCGGTTGTAACACCGCGCCAGTTGCACCTGCGGGGGCATCGGTGGCCAACACAAAACGCTTGTGAAAATCCGGGGTAACAAGCACTGGGGCCCTGTACAGTATATCTTTCATCCGAACGAGGGCTGCTTAGCGCTCTGGCTTCCATACAAATTTGACTCCTTTATTGTCAGGTCAGTAATGGCGAGGAGAATCTCCGACAGGTTCCGGATAAATGGGTGGTAAAAATTCTGTGATCCGACGATACCTCTGACATCACGGACGTCGCAGGGGGGGGGGTGGGAAGGTTCTCAGCTTTTGTATTGCAGCGACATTCCCTGGGTTAGGACATGCACCATCAGCAGGCCTAGGTATTTGACGCTTGGGAGGCAGAATTGATATTTCGCCGGCTTAATAATCAGCCCCTTCCTCCGAAACCTGAGAACACCCTACGTAACACCTTAAGGTGTTCTTCAAACGTCGAGGTAGAGATAAGGAAGAGCTGCTACTGAGCTGCTAGCCAACGAGACCCTCAGAAGGTTACGTATTCCAGGACTTCCCACTCCGTAGCCCGTACTACATAGGACACTCTTAAGCCTGACCTGCGCCGTGAAAGCTCAGCTTCACATACATGTATTTTTGACTTTACAGGACATAGTACCACTACTATAGCCAGAGCTACTACATTTTAGCGTCGAAGAACACTCAGTTACACTGCTCTTTAGTTGCCTCAGCGAGTGCAGAATACTCGTTCCACGTATGTTGAGGCGATTTTTGTGCGCACGCATGTTTCTATCATAGCAAAACACATCACAACCCCAGCTCTCCTACTGTAGGCATAGAATTAAGCTACTCACTACCGACATGGAAGAGACACGTTCATCGGGCTTTTAACCATTCGAAAGCGGTGAGTGATACACAACACAATCGGCTACACAACAGGAAGATGTGGCTTGATAAAGGAATAAAAGCTCTCACCAAATGGAAATCCCGTTTCTTCTGTTGAGAACAATACCACTGACGATGCGAATGCACGCAACACAACTTCTTATCTTGGACGAGCAAACAGGTATGCAAAACAATTAAGGAATAGGACGTAATTACGAATTCGATGCTCTGGACAACGTGTATTACGAACACACGGATGCAATCAGGAATAAAGGACTGGGTTTCGCACCCGCTACAATCTATGTAGCCAGAGAATACTGTTCCCTGGTCTGTCGTTCCAACTAACGCAGCTTTGAGACGGTTGACGATAAACAGGCAATTACCAACTCTCATAAACCATAAAGTAACATTTTGCAACAAATCTTCGGGGCTTCTCCCGTTATTAAAGCTATCTTTACGTTTAAAATATCAATCTCTCTACAATATCTAGTTCTCCGTTGCTAATAAATGTAGCAAAAACTTCGGTGTACACTAGATCATGCACACAACAACGGCAATAGCCGTGACCACCAAGAGAGAAGGCCTCTGCGATGAAACGTAATACATTGTTACATCATCATAGATAGTGCTAATTCAGGGCTTATTAATGGTTGAAATACGAATAACAATTAACTATCTACGATGATGTAACAATGTATTACGTTTCATCGCAGAGGCCTTCTCTCTCGGTGGTCACGCAATACCAGACTACATTATGTTTTGTTTTTTTTTAAAGAAGAAAAATCAGTTCAGCTCTGCGATCATTAGGATTAGGCTGCAAAAATAAACTGACAAGGTCTAATCCGCCTCCAAATGGGAACTCCAAATCTTATAGCCTCAAAAAAAAAGACATGTAAGAATTATGGCATTTAATATTATTTCTTTACGTGGGCTCCACTGCCTGACATCCAAAAAATGCCGCTCATCGATCTTCTCGGGCGTGATGACGAGAAACGAATTTTTGCATCTCCTTTTTGAAAAATGACTACAACAATGTGTTTAAACCCCGGAGAGCATTATTACAATTCAGCAACACCTGATTCACGCTAATTGACAGTAACAATGCTCTCCTCAATTAAAACATTAAAACGGATTCTTGTTACAGTATCATCATTATATATATATATTTTTCTTGATCCGTCCGTCATGAAGCGACAATGCATGAGCAACAATATGCACGGATCAACAATATGCGCGGACCAATAACATGCGCGGACCAACAATGCATATCTCATTGCTACAATAGGCCATAATAAAAAAATTAGTTAAGGCATCGTTATCCAACGATAAAAGGGTTTTAGCATCAAAATGTTACGACCAGTAGCGGCGCGTTACTATAATAAGTGGAGGAGCACAAATACAAAATTTTAGGTTCTTGGGCCTTTTCGTACAAAAGTTACAGATTGATTTGTATTTGGAGCCTCGTTGACCCTGACGAGGCCTTAGAGGACTATATCAATTTTAGTGTGCAATAGCTAAAATTTTAAGCAACATATTATAAATATAAAACCTTTCAGGTTTCTGGACTTCTGGTTTAAAATTTATGGCTTGATTTGAGATTGAGGCCGCAAGGATCCTGCCAAGAGATTTATATAATTTTTATACAGATTAGCTAAATTTTTAAACGCCACACTATGATTAAACAATATTTCAGGACCGTAGGCCTTTCCGTTCAAATTTTATAGCTTCAGTTGTATTTGAGGCCGCCAAGGGCCCCGAGGCCTAGACCAGTCTCCTTGCATATTGTCTATAATTTTTAAGTAACGCACTATAAAATGTCAGAGCTTATTTGTGATTTGGGCTTCAGGGTCCTTGTCGAGAGCTTTATACCAGTTTAGTAAACTACTATAAGTATACAAATTTTCAGATTTCTAAGCCTTTTCGTTCAAATATTATAGCTCTGTTTGTGTTTAGGGCCCCAGAGAACTATAAAGTTTTAACGTATAAGACCTAAAATTTTAAGTAACACACCATAACTATGCAAGAATTCAAATTTCTGGACTTCGGCTCAAAAGTTATAGCTTGATTTGTGACTGGGAGCTCAGGACCCCTGTCGAGAC
>JAHWFO010043718.1:138365-149374 GCA_023313115.1 Rhysida immarginata
TGGGAAAAATTCATTAGTTAAAAAATTACCCCCCCCCTAGTGTTTTTTCAATTCACAAGGTCTGGGGGAGGGGGTAACTTTGAAATCCTAAATAGGAACCCCTATTTTTAATATTATATTCAGATTGTACACAATATTCGAAAAATGTTTTAATCTTGGTGTTTTTTCAATTGATCCAACATTTTAGGAGATAGAGGTTCCTTAAAGTGTTGAACTCTTAAAGTTTTGAACCCAATCTTATCGATGAAGACAAAGAGATAGAGAGTGGGTTTTACAGATATTCCTATTCTACTTTTTAATATTCGTTAAGAATCCGAAGTCAGAATTTCAAAAATACAATATTTTTCAATACACACGCATTGACGCTGTCTGCATAGGAGATCTGCCCCCCCTCCCAAACTTCAGATTCTTAAATACCATTAAAAAGTAGAATAGAAAAGTAGAATGCCCCCATTCTCTATGTCGGTAAGACCCACTCTCAATTTTTCTGTCTTCATCGATAAAATTGGGTTGAAAACTTTAAAAGTTCCACACTTTTAGGGCCTCTATCTCCTAAACGGTTAGATCAATTGAAAAACACTGAGAATAAAATATTTCTCGAATATTATGTACAATCTGAAAATAATATTACAAATAAGAGTTCCTGTTTAGGATTTCAACGTAACCCCTTCCCCCAGCCCCCCTCACAAGGGGGGGGGGTAATTTTTTAACTGATGAATTTCCTCCACGAAATAATTCACTTTTGATTTTGGACATTTTTTCGTACAATGCTTAGTTTCCGAGATATTCAGTTGTCTGAAGATAAATGCCTCACCCTGTATATCGCTACGTACATAAATCGCATTTGATGTAGATGCTGCTAATGTTGACAGTTATAGCTCATTATAGACCTCCATGGGTTGGATTTTATCACTCGTTTATATCATCAGATATGTTAATTGACCTGAGCGTCGAACTGAGCAGAGGAAGTTATTAGCGCATTCGTATTGGTGACTTTATTGGACTTACCTTACATGGAATTATTTTCGTTATTTGAAGTTATACTTAACGTGCACATCAAGTGGCAATACTGTTGTTAGTTATAAGTAACTAGGAAAGGATAGCGGGGTGCCGATGCCATGAGATTTCTTAATGCTTGGACCACCATAGGACGATCCTCCTTTGGGGTGGTGTTTGTTGGTCGACCCTAACCTGCACGACGTGCATGGGTGCTCGCAAGTACCCATTGATTCTGACATGGGGACCACTGTAACATCCGAGAGGCCCACTTCCTTGCAATTGCACGGTACGACCAAGGAGCCTCATGCAGTCCCACAATGTGGCCCCTGTCAAATGCTGTCAGTTGGTGGATAGGATGTGCTAACGCCGGTGCTTTGTACAGTACAGTAATCCTCTCTGAACGTGTTGCGTAACTGTAGGACTCACAGTAGTTGACTAGTAACAACTTATCAATAACATGACGAATGGTGAGCGTTCTAGGCATTACAGTTCCTTGTGAATCTAATCGTTTACTCACACATCAATGGTGTGCATGTGTATCAAACTAGGATAATATTGGACCACCCCTTTCTGGGTGCTTCACTTTTTTTGTCAGCCAGTGTATTTGCTCATTATTATAATTCAAATACGAAAATAGAGAACTATTTCGGTGTTATGACTGGAATGGGAACCAAAACCAAAGAGCATGTCGGTTAAAATGCTGTCAGAAGAGAACCAGAAAGCAGAGATCACAGCACAAGAATTGAAAAAGAACACAGCAGGAACCTGGACAGACCAATTGCCGGTTCCTGCTGCATTATTTTGATGGATAGCGTAGAATATGGCGAAAACGACATGAAACCATGAACCCCCTCGTGTCTGGTTCAAACTTTGGAAGGTGCAGAAGACGGATTAATAGTTCAAAGAATGTTTTCTTGCCACGATTTGGGTTCTGTAATGTCTGACGTTTGAATGCCAAAGCATACAGAAAATTTTGCTCCAGATCAAGTTCACCCCTTCATGCTCCCAGTTTATGCTTCCTTCGAGGATAAAGCACCAGCACAATGGGTCAGAATTATTATGGATTGGGTCTCATTACTGTTTGAACGTTTTCACCATCTCATTGACTACAGGCGGTTTTGATGGCCACTAGAGGTTCAACACGCTACTAGACAGGTGCACCTAATGGCAGCTCCTATAATATTAAAATTGATACCTTGGCATAGGATGAAACCAATGTCCCACTCTAAGCGATTAATTTAATCAAAAGAATGCAAAAATAATATTAAAAAAGCCTATAATAGTCATGTTTCTTCATCAAAGTCACGGCTTAATCAAATCATTTCAAATGTCTTTTACAGGGATACTAAGGGAATTAATGGACATACAGATCGAACAGTACAAGAGAGACGATCGAATTCCTTCGTTAATGTGGCTAGAAGGGGGCGTCCTAATCGATTCTCTGATCGTGCACTTAGAATCCCAAGACTTCATGACGGATGGCGAGGTTAGCCAACTCGAATCCATAAACATGAAAGAGCTGCTAGTTTCGAATACATCTCGGATTTTGTTTGAAGTTTCGTCGCCAGAAGAGAACAAAATCTTCTGCTTCATATTTTTAAGCTACTGGGCAAAACATTATAAGTCATTTCAATCAGAATTCATTCTGTTGTTCCATATTGAGACGAGGGATTTGTTAACGGCGCTTCCATTGAAAACGTGCTGATTGAAAAATTCCCAGGACAAGAGCTGATATCGAAGAATGACATCATGAATTGTATTAACGCGTACCAACATCGAATCCTCCTCATTTTAGAAGACAACAATGACGAAAGGAGCGAAGAAACAGAAAGGATACTGCAGCCACTACTTTTACGTCGACTGTTCCCTAAAATTAACATCATGGTCACGAGATTTCAACGGACTTTCACTTCTAAACAAATATTTCACTCAAATATTTAAAGAAACAAGTGAGAACGATAAAAAGATAAACACCTGTTTCAATACAAGAGTGCTCATCAAACGCTTCGATGTACGTACTAAAGAGAAATGGTTAAAGATGCGCGATAGCATAATGAACACAATGAATTCTATCGACAGCGAATGGGCGACGAGCATCTTAAACTCTTCTGCTTTTTTCTTTCCGTCATTGTGCTTAATGATAACCGAGAAACGTAGCACGCGCAATTACAAAAACTATTTCAATTTTCTTGTCAAATTGTTGAATGCAGAAGAGCAAGTGGACCTTTTCAGATTGCATAGCCTTAGCGATACATTTTCAAATGAACAAACATTGATTCGATTCGGAGAATATGCACTGCAAAAATGATCAACAACGAATCTGTGACCATGGACGACAACGACATCATTGTGAACCTGGGAGATCAAAGTATTTTCCGATTTGGATTTTTGGTCAAACCATGTGAATTCTATGAACCCATCGATGAAAGCCTCACTTTGTTCTTGGCTGCATTCTCCACCTTCAACGTGATGCGAGTTTCAGGTGAGGAGGACTTCAAAAAAAAAATCAAAACATTAGTTTTTAAACATGGATTACTACCGACAGGTGACAACAACACCCTCTTTTTCAGTTTCCTTGGAGGATTGTTGAACGAAAGAGCTACACTTTTATTCGAGGAACTGCTCCCTTTGTCTGGTTAGTTCAATCTGCAAAATAAATCCTTCTCTCACATTCTTCAGAAAATTACTGACATTCACCCATTCGTCGATACATTCCGACATCTGTTGACGTCTTTCTCTCCTTCTTTTTACGATTCTCTTAGACTCAATTATAGATACCTTTCGTCCAGCATTCACTTACTTCTCTTTAACGAGACAAGCAAGTAGAACGTCAGTGATACTCTCTTAATTGATCATTTGGAACTGAGCTTCTTAAAGAAAAACGCCACCCTCAATCATTTGGTGTTGAATATTGAGTATACTTATTATTTAGATGAAAACGTCCAAACCCACAGAGAGAATTTATTGAAATGCTAGACACTCACCATTTGTTTTTATGCACGTTTTATTAATATCCAAAAGTGGTCGGCGTTGTGTAATGTTCTCGACATGATCCAAAAGAGAAAATGTATTTTCCATTTCAAGAGCGACTACTTTGATAAGAATTCCTTTTTTCTAAATTGCCTTCACAAAGAATTAACTGAAGGACAGTGGAAAGAGACAACGATCCACCGTCTACACATAACGATCACAGGAGGAGATGATCCAGAGTGTCTTCACAAATTAGTAGATCTCGTTAGAACCATAAAATCAAAGAAGCAGTCTACGTTACGATAAGGAAATCATATCAAAATAAAGAATTAAAGATAAAAATGAAGTCCAGTTTACAGAAGCTAATTGGCTCGATCCTTCAATCCGGTAGTGTTTCTGAATTTTAAATATCAAACGAAGATTCTAGTTTTTCACCTGCTTTTGATTTTAGTCGTTTGCAAGGAGAACAAGAGAGCTCACTCCGTTCGGTTTAACTGCATGAATTTGTAAATGCTTTGAATGGAGACAAAAGATCAGAGTCTGCAGTACAAGAAGCACTAATTTTAGGCAAAGGGGACCGATGTTGTATACAAAGTCTTCGGGGGATCAAGTGGTTGTGGTGTCGTAAGAAATGCTTCGATTTCTTGGTCGAGGACGAGTGGCAACAATTAAACGAATTGGAGGAACTCACATTGTGCATGGAGGAGGAGGAATCGATAGGAGTGAATCTTTTCATTTCAAATTTGATCCAATTAAGAATTCTAACTCTCACATTCGACAGTTGGCAAATTCCAAAAGCGTTCGATCTGTTTCTTCATGAATTGCTGCTTTCTTCACTCTCTTTGAGAATTCTTCAGTTATTTCACATTCCTGATCTCATTTCGAACTTCGATTGTCTCGTCGGCTGCCTCGTTAAAGGTTTAAATGGAAAAAGGGAAAATTCGAATGTCACTCCTCTGCTGGATGAATTGGTCTTGCAATTTAAAAATATCTGGACAGAGGTCTATTGGTACGCATTGAAAGAGTCCAAGGGGATGAAGGAAATTGAGTATTTGTTGCAAGAGAATCTAATGAGACAGTTTTCTTGGGTCGATGATTATGGGAGTAAAATTCCAAGTGACCTTCTATGTTCTCAGTTTTCATTGGGCCATCGATTCACCATCAAACAGGAAGTGCATGGACCAAATTTATTGCATTCTCGACACAGTCAATAGCAGTATCGTTGGAGTGAACCAGCGACCAAATGCTGCATTACATATAGCAACAAAGACTAATATTTAATTTAAGCAATAGACCTTCGCTGCAATCAAACATCTGAAAAGTCATCAAATCAATTTCAATTATAATGAGCAGAAAAAAATTAAAATTTAATTTTGATATATTTAGATTTTTAATGGTTTAATAAAATGTTCTCATCAATATAAGTGTAAATATTTGAAGATGTAAACGATCCCTTTTCTTTATTCAATACACAAAACAAGCTCCCACAACTGAAGCAAGAGAACACCGTCCTGGGCCAAGAAATCAATCACGTTTCAAAATAAAAAATAAATGCTAAATGGATGATAGGTTAGGTTAAGTGTAAGTTAGAAATGTTTCTTAATCTTGAAGGTTTTATTGTTGATCTCAGTTGGTGTTGTTGCCATCTTTCGTTCTCAAGATCAACATTTTCCCGCTGTCAAGTGGATTTAGCAGAGTTAAATGAACAAGAGATAGGAACGAGAATAAAGTTTATTAAACTAAAAGTTTTATTGTAGAAATTATATAAATGACTACAAGGTGGCGCTGCCACGCACTGGGTAATCGAAAATAAAAGAAATTGGTTTAAGTTCAAAACAGTGGAAGCTGTGTCCCTATATGTAGATGTATTGTTACATATAGAAACTAAAGTCAAAGTCTTTTTTTGGTTGCGATTGTGCGTTGCCGATGGAAACTCCAAAGACTGATGAGCTCACCGGAAACAAAAACTCAGTTCGGAAGACCTTCCTTGGTTGGAACAATGATAGCGATGTATGAGACGCTTGAAGACCCTGTCGTCTCGCCGAAAATAGGATGTTGCAGGTTCGGAGATGACTAATGAGGCAGGTGAGATTGAAGAGGGCACTGACGAATGACGAGGCCGAGGTTATCTCGCCGAGACGCCAGTAGACTATTGTTGTGGAAGGATGCCGTAAAGATGAGAAGATCCTGCTGTAGAATCTCCGCTGTGAAGAGATGAAGGGACCAGGCGAATGGCGAGGCAGAAGTTAACTCGACGATTCGCACTGGCTGACTATTGTAGAGTTATGGATGCTTGAAGGGAAGAGAAGAAGTAAGGCGTCGACGTAATGCCTTGGGCGGATCCAATAAACACAGATCGTGGCACACTAGTAGCACTTCTCGAATCTTACACACAAGCCGCAAATAACACTAGTTCACACTGAGCAATCTCCACGTCGTTAGCAGATCATCACTTGACACAGGCACAACCAAACAGTAGTGTCAAAGCAATCAATTTGCTTGAGTGCACACACACCTACTCCCGTAGCACAAGAAATCGTAAGACAACGAGGAAACACAAAAATGGACTCGAAATCACACTCGTACATGCAAATTACAGTAGAAGAATATCACACCAAATACTGTAGAAATTAACATGTAAAACCATCACAGCATTCGCCTCCGTCGCTCGCAACAACGATTCACTGACATTGCATGGCTCTGACTGAGCACCCTTGGCACTAAAATTACGGAAGCGTAGATTATACACAAGGCTAAACATACAGCCGTACAAAAATGCTGAAGCACAACACAAAATCACTTTAAAACACCAGCTACGCCTCTCTAGCGCAGAATCCGCAGCACAACATTTTCACGGCGCACAAAATGGCTTCTCCCCACACGTGCAATGAAAACTTCTCGAATCTTAACACAAAGATACGGACTGAAGCCGGACGTTATACGAAACTCCGACGAGCTCAGAAGAAAAGTTCTTCGCTGCGGAAACCTAGTATAAATCCCCCTGGTCCCCTTTGTAAATAACCTCTAAGGGAAAAGGGATAGATACCGGTCACCGAATCTCCCTCGTTAAATTCACTTGCGTCGCCCTCGAAAGCAGCGGCGAACAACGTAAATTGTGAATGAACGATAATGGTCTCGAATACGGCGATATTAAATACAGTTCTCTCGAACAGCAGGGTATTTAGTCCAGGATATAATGAAAGTCTCTCGTACCTTGTTACAGACAGTCGCAGACACTCCGCTTCGTTGCTTTCCGTCGGGGACGGTCCATTCGACGGCGGCGGGTCGGCAGAAGATAGCGAATTTCCTTCGCTCTCCTTCTCGCCGTCCTCGTGGCTCGTTTCCGTGCCTAGTGCTGACAAAACTCGTTCTATGGCGTGGACCAGGCGACACTCCCATTCAATGTTGCCGAATCCCACGGAGAATACGGGCGGCTGCTCGCTGCACGTCTCTCTGCAAAGGTCGTGGGCTCGCTCGCCGGTCGTCGGATAACGATAAGCTTCGAAAGCTTCCCCACATGAGGCTTCCGCTGCGGGCTCGCCGACCATCCGTCGAAAATCACTGCTTTCAACGCGGCGTCTTCTCTCTTGCTCCTGCCGGACGAACGACCTCCTTTTTTCGTACCGATTATCGAGAACCCTCTCTCGCGACCTCCTCTGCTCGTGCCAAACGTCCTTTTTCCCTCTCTTCTCGTTTTCCTCCCGCGTGGCTTTCGGAGAGTCGTTGTCATTGCTACGTCGTCGTCGTACATCATCCTCTCTTCTTGACACCCGCTGTGTCTATTAATTTGGACGGAATTGTTCACTCCTTAGAAGGGTTTTTCGCTTTAATCACTCAACTAACACAATCTGTTCTCAATTATTTAAAGAGAGGTAGGTACCTCTTCTAACTTAACAAAAAAGTTGAAGAAATATAAATAAACATGTTCTTTCCCCACACAACTCATTGGCAATGCAATTGGCCTAAACAAGGACCAACAATTTGAACGACTTCGAATCTAGCATGCTGGGAGCTGTAAGAAATATTCTTTCTTTAACAGCAAACATCCGAGGCCTTTTTCACTTATTAATTGGAATGTTTAGAGGAAGACAATTCTACTTCAAAACCTCAGAAAAGGCTTGGGTGGATGAATGAGGTGGTAATGGGTGACTGGCATCAGAACAACAACACACCTCAATAAAAGACAACTACACAAAACGATCCTACAATGGCGGCAAATAAAAATGTAACACTTCGGAATTTCGAATTGTTGTACAGGGTGGCTCCTATGCCCCAGTAGACCACATTACTAAGTCGTATAACCGTCACGAGCTTCAATGCAGACCTCGACTCATGCATGCATGCGATCATAAATATGCTAGATGTTGTCTTGGGGTAGGTTGTTCCAGGCTTCCTGAAAATGCTAGTGCAATTGTGGAATTGTTGCAACTTGTGTACAGTGACGATGAACTTAACGTCCCATCACGTCTCAGACATATTCAATTAACGACAAGTCCGGAGATCATGCTGACGAGGGTAGTAATGCGATTATCCTACTGGAAAAACATCTTATCCTCCTGTTGCAAAAGAAGGGCAGACGAAATCAGGAAACGCATAGGAGCAATCCCTGTATAACATTCTTCTGGAGGTACTGTCTTGCAATTTAAAACAATTCTTATATGCCACCAATGCTCCATGTGTGCAAATTTTCAGGATAATCGAACCATTTCTTGTAGGTGGTGCATTTTATTTGCCGCCAGTGTATCTAAATAAAAGCAATCAAGAGTCACTGATTGGTCATAAAGAACCAGATATCATCCAAAGAGTCTTTTCTACACTGCTTTGCAATGAAATTGCCCCATCAACAAAAACTTATCTGAACTTATCCATATTTAGATGCATGCGCACGGGACATGATCATTTGGGTTGATACAGGGTTTCCGGGTGCTTGTATAAGCTCATCAGTTGAAACCTGTGCGAGACGTTCAATGCAGTAGGAAGGAAGCAACTGCCGCGTGAACGTACAGTACTGTAATCCGCACAACGGTCTCAATGCAGCGTCGACGACTACGACAACCGTTCACGCAATTAACGGACTTGGAACGAGGTCTGATTATTGTTATCCCCCTGGCTGGATGGTCATAAGACGGACTGCTGTCCATGTGTCGCGGGACGCAAGGACAGTAGGTCAACGTTGGAGGCAATAGCGAGAGGAAAGCATACATACCAGAAGACCAGGCTCTGAGTCCCGGAGAGGCACATCAGCTCGTAGCGATAGGCGCATACTGCGAACAGGGCTAGCGGACAGATCCATCACCCTGCGACAACTGCGCGACAACATCACTATTCCCGGTCCTGCTCCAGTGTCAATAGTAGGCCGATTACACGCCGCAACAGCGTCTGCCAGGCGTCCATTGTTGTTTCGTCCGTTGAACTGCAATGGTGTCCTGAACGACTGGGCTGACGAATTGAATGGCGCCCGGTGGTCTTCAGCGGTTAATACCGCTTTTGTTTGGACACCGACGACAGACGCGGACAAATGTGGCGCAGACCATTGGAACGTGCCAATGAACAATGCATCCATTATCACCATCATGGACCAACACCGGGGTGCCATTGACTACGATACCAGAACGCCTTTAGTCACCATCCAAGGCACATTGACAGCAGCACGGTACGTCACAGAGATTCTGCAGCCCGTATTACTGCCATTTCTGCACACCTTACCCGGCGCAGTCTTTCAGCAGGATAACGCCAGACCACACATGGCAAACGTGAGCATAGAATGTCTGCATGATGTAAACGGCCTACCATAAGCCGCGAGATCCACACACCTATCGCCAATTGGGCACGTGTGGGACATGGTGGGACACAATCTACATGACCTGATACAGCAGGTTCACAGGCCTGGGCAGATGTACCCCAAGATGATATTCGCCACCAATATGATCACCTGGACACCTGCGGCTGGAACAATGCATCGCCACTAGAGGTGTTGCCACAACTACTGATGCCTCTTTCCGTTGGGACATCCTGTACACCCGAGTGCACGTCTTGGCTCCATAATGTAATAAAAGTGTGTTCAGATGTATCTCTTGCTGTGTACCTACTTTTGGCTCATTCGGATAACTCATCCGGGTGGGGCAATTCCATTGCAAAGCAATGTATTACAGAACAGGAGGAAAGCTATCCTGATATACACATTCCAATCACATTAATGTGACCAGCCTTCACGTTCGTTCAATACCAGCGGGAAATGTTTATGTCCAGAAGGTACGTACCAATATCAGAGTTGGAAGGAGGTATAGGAAGGGTGTCAAAATGAAGCAAAAAACATTGCAATTGATGGAGTCATGGCGAAACGTAGCGATTTATCCGACTTGGTGTTAGTCAGCGATGTTGATACCGGATGCATTGTTCATTGGCACGTCGCCAGGGTCTGCGCCACACCTGTCCGCGTCTGTCGTTGGTGTCCAAACAAAAGCGGGATTCGTCGCTCAAGACCACCGGGTGCTATTCCATTCGCCAGCTCAATCGTTCAGAACACCATTGCAGTCGTATCGCGCAGTGCTCATATGTCAAAGGAAGACACAACAATGGACGCCTGGCAGACTTTGTCGCGGCGTGTAACCGGTGTGCTATTGTCACTATTGATACTGGAGCGGTACTGGGAATAGTGATGTTCTCGCGCAGTTGCTGCAGGGTGATGGCTCTGTCCACAAACGCTGATTGCAGTTTCCGTCTCACACGTGTGCCTTCCTCTCGCCATTGCCTCCAACATCGGCCTACCGTCCGTGCATCCGGCAACACATGGAGAACAATCAGTCTGGTTGACCATCCAGCCTGGAAGAGGCCTCGTTCAAAGTCCGTTAATAACGTGAACGGTTGTCGTTGTCGTCGTTGCGGCATTGAGGCCGTTGTCGTCGTTGCGGATTACGGTACTGTACGTTCAGGAGGCAGTTGCCTTATCACGTCTCTCACAGGTGTCAACGGATGAGCTTATACCGGCACCCGGACACCCTGTCTCAACCCAAATGCTCATGTTGCGTGAGCATGCATCT
>JAHWFO010043718.1:149474-175070 GCA_023313115.1 Rhysida immarginata
TTCATAAAATTTCTTACTGAGTTTTTGAGGTTAAGTATTAGTTTTTAAAGTTTCATTAAAAAAAAAACCTCAAAACAAACCAAGAATATTCACGTGACGACGACTCTTCCCTCAAAAAAGTTTGTAATATGTATTTGTTTGATACACCCTGAATAAAAAAATGGATTTTGCTTCAATAAATCAATTAAAGAAAAACACCAAAAAAGTTTCGACGATTCAACCATTTAATGTTGTGCATCTAGGAACAAAGCAACTGGAAGCCTACTCAACCAAGCATACAAATAAACTCATGTTTGTAAAAACTGCAACACCATCAAGGAATGACGCGACCAAGCTGCAATTTTCAGCTAATGCAAATTCTAGTGTGTTATGCAAATGATTAAAATTTCAGAGTCACCAGGCACGCGTGGCTCAGCAGCGCCCTCCCAACTGCTGCTGAAACAGTATAACCTGAGGTGGGCTGTATGGGGACGTTGAAATTAGTCTATGGTTATGTGCAAGTGGTAAACGTTAGGTGAGACGTAACGATATCCCTTCGACGAAAGAGGGTGACATTTAACAACATTCTACACTAAAATTCCTCATGATGATGGGGTTAAAGCTGTGTGCAACAATCTCAAGGCTAACAAACCTTTTCAAGTTCCTTCTACTGACACTATCTGCCTTCTTCTTCGTACCATCTTCACCTCCAATTTCTTCACTTTTTAAGCACTTTGAACAGGAGAGAATCATCGACCTTCGTGAATGGGGCTTTCCCTATCGTGCAATAGCAGCTCATGTGCAAGTAACAGCAGCACCGTGATGTGGGTTTGCAAGCAGTAGACCGATCAGAATCGGACGACTCGGAATTTCGGGCGTGGACACGCGATGATAGGCATCTGGTCCCCACAGCGTTGACGGATCGTACAGCTTCCTCTAGACCGTTGGTAGCAAATTGTCCACTGCTACAGGTGCATCCCTGTCTGCTTCGTTGATTCGTCGACGTCTGCGGGTGCAATGGGCTGACGAATATCGAGACTGGCATGCTGATTGGCAAGTGTTTTTTCTCATGAATCCCGCTTCAATCTGTGGTACTATGATGGCCGTATTCGTGTTAGACGCTATACCGATGAACGCTACCTTCCGGAGTGCATTACCGAACATCATAGTGGACGAGCACCCGGAGTTATGGTCTCATGCACACAATGACTCATGACGTCTAACAACTCGTCCACGATCGTAATCACTCAAATGACGTCTCCGCAGACAATATGTGATAGAGGAACTGAACATTAACGGTAATGTTCGCAAAACACCTGCACGTGTATTCGCCTTAACACTTCACGGCTACTGATTTTCACTGAACCACAGCTCATTGGACACGTGACGTTTAGTCAAATTATGCACATCGAGTATCAACCAATGCGTTCACGCGTCCTGCTTAATTTTCCAGCGCCTCTAAATAGCGGAATGTACATGTTCCTTAGCAATTGTCAATCATTGCATGAAGCGTGTTCAGAAAGTAAGTTCCCTTTTGTAATAAAAACAAAACTCCAAAATATTTTCAGCATTTTTTCTTTCTTAAACAGATTCTATAACTTTAGCTATTTTTGCACACAGTTTCCAAGTTTATTTAACACTTGTCATAGCGCTTAATCAGCTTCTGCATGTTCACTTCATAGAAGTCTGCTGTCGGTGAGGAAAGCCACGCAGTTTTCACTTCTTCATCCTCGCACTGAAATGCAGCCTGCCGATGAACTCTTTTAGATACCGGAACAGGTGGTAGTCACTGGATGCAAGGTCTGGACTGTAAGGGAGGTGGTCAAGTTGTTCCAACAAAACACAATTTTGCTTGAGAACAATTTCAGCACCTTTTTACAGAGGCTAGACCTTGTATTCAGTGACTACCACCTGTTCCGAGATTTAAAAGAGTTGACTGGCAGCCTGCATTTCAGCGATGACGAAGAAGTAAAAACTGCTTCGCTTTCCTCTCCAGCGGCAGAGTTCTATGAAGTGAGCTTGCAGAAGCTCATTGAAAACTACACTGCTAGCAAAAATAATGCAACACCTACATAGAAGGAATGGGTCGATTTATTGTGCACACATAGAGCATTGGTGGCTTAGAAGAACCGATTCAAACAGAAAGAAAATACCTTCAGAAAAACATTGTACAAGGTGGCTCCCATGCCCCTCCTGGAGAAGAATTGCTCCCACAAGATTTGTACATAATCTTCATTTTGGTATCTGCATTGTACTGGTGTAACGGGCGAAAGTGCATTAGGTCGTCTTTCTTGGTTGACGCAACGTTCCCCGTTCAACGCTCTTCCTAAATCGGAAAATAAAAAAAAACAACAAAGTATTAACAAAGAGGTTTCTAGTTTCTGTTATCAATCCAAATGTTATTCGAACATTAATGAGCTCAGACACTCATCTTCTCATTAATCCTTCCGAGGATAAAGGAAAGAAAGAGGTTCCATGTGTTTGGTTATAAAATAAGATTACCGCAGAAACAACTATATCTGACAAAAAATAACCGGGGCTTTATTGTACTATTTCGTCGACCATTGAAATATACAACAAATGAAGAAACTTTTCTATAAGGTAAGACATTCTGTCAAGTGTCTCCACAGCTGTATCCTTATTTTATTTTTTTTTTCTTTTAATTATTATCACCACCGGGCGTTCAGAAAAAAAAAAATAAAAAAATATAAAAAAGGTATATTTAAGGTAAACAGATTTAAATGCTATAATCCTTTGAAAATTCTAGAGACGGTCTAGAGTTTAAAAGTCCATATTAATTCGCATAAACAAATATCTTCTGGATCGTCGAGATAATCTCTTTTAACTATTAGAAATCTTCAAAGTCATTCATCACGAACACGACACTTTTCTTATACCTTAGGTCTCTTCATTGATATCTCTTACAGTTCTAAGGTAAGTATTCTAGTTCTACTGATTTTTTTAATTATCTCTTTCAAGTATAGTCAAAGGTATATCTTATTTTCTCATCTTTCGTTTAACTCAACGTCTATTACGTAGATTTCTTCCATATTTCACAATTTCTGAAAATCACTAACACATCTCAGGAAAGTCAGAACGGTAGTCTCAAATCTTGTTTATGGCGTTCGCTCTTTCAAAAACTTAGAGGTATGAGTTTAAGTAACAGCAAGAGGGAAGGGAAAATTAAGTTCTATAATAACAATAACGGAGAAGAGGGAGGGAGACTCAAAGTCGCAAAACACACGGCTTTGAGGATGTTAGTAGGGAGCTTACTGTACTAAACTAAAAATATACTCTTACGACACCAACTGTTTTTCCATGCTCGATTACGCCGGTTTCATCGTCGCAAATGACTTCGTTGAATAGAACCCGTGAGGTATCTCGTCGCAGACCCATTTCTCCTCAGAGAGAAATCGAATGACCTAAGAAAAGAAAATACGCAAAAACGACATAATCGATAAAGGTTACTTGATGATATCATGGCCCAATACTACGTTCAATACCGAAAACATTTCTTGTCTCAATCTCATTTTCCGTGTATTCGATGTTTGATCATCCAATTGTCCCATCTATAAGAACTTCAATTATTGATCGTCATTTATAACGACGTCGAATTCTGGCCGAGATAATTCATCTTCGCTTTCTATCGTGACATCTTTCGTCTCATCGGTAGAAACTCGAGTAACTTATCATGCCAAATCATCATCTGGGAAAAGGTTCCTTTAGTTCATCCAAGTCTCTCCTCATTATCATGTTTCTGCGATGGCTGCCGTCGTTCTACTGTCTATTTTCTTATAGCAATTCCATCTCTTTCTTTAACGACTCGTAGCTCGTATCTAAATATTCATTGTTGGCGTAAACGTGGATTTCAACCATTGTTTGCCTCGACACATCATAAAGACTATCCACAATCTACGTCAACAATCAAACTTATAACCAACAATTTCGTAATGACTTAGTCGGGATCTACTTTCAGGAAACCGTTGCGAGACAAAAGAGAGGGGGGGGGAGAGGAAGAAAGAGCGAGGAGAAAGACAAAATTGTAACGTCAAAACTGACCGTTACACTGGAACAGTTGACTGTAAGTGTGCTGACAAAAACTGCAATGCCTCGCACACACACTGCCGTAATCCTGTGCATCAACTCACGGAGTTTGACAGATATCACATTGTGGGACTTCAAGAGGCTCTATGGTCTCATCGGGGTATCGCGGCGCAGATCGGTGGTCATGTTTCTGTGGCGGCTCCATGTTGTCAGCAGTGGTTTACGGAAGTAACGCACTCATGTGAACCTGGTTCTGGACACCCATGCACTATTGACCCACGCCAAGACCGGCGAATCGTAAGAGAAGCTTTGAGCAACCGTACGGCATCCACAGCAGAGATAAGGTCCAAAATAGAACAAGCTTTGTCAAGACGGATCATTGGAACCGTTAACTAGCTGCACGACTGCGTGCACGGGCCCTCTTGCGAGACTCCCACTTCTGCAAGAACATCATGCTACGCGGTTGCAGTGGGTTGCGAAAGAGTCGACTGGAGGTATATGGTCTTTAGTGATGAGAGTACATTCTGCCTGTGCACCAGTGATGGAATTGTACGTGTGCGGTGAAGGACACTAGAGCGCCATCTTCCACAGTGCATCCATCAACAACCCACAGGTCCAACTTCTGGCGTAATAGTGTGGGGTCCAATCAGTTATAACTCGCGATCACCTTAATGATGTGGATGGAACACTGAAAGCATTCGGTGCGTCCAGCAGATTTTGGAACATGTTCTTCTGCTCTTTTTGCAACAGCAGGGTAAGATGTTTTTCCAGCAGGACAACGCCCGTTCACACACTGCGCATGTTAGCTGGTGGGTCACGTGTAAGTAAATATAACGGCTAATTTTGCAGAATTGCGCAGTGGAAATTAAATAATGTACATGACAGCAGGCGGATAAATGAATATTATAAATTTTAATGAAAAATATTAAACCTCTGTAATAAATAAATGGCAGGCATGAAATAAAGAAATGATAACAATAAACTTGGCTAGAACTCTAGCATTCTTAAAACACAAATAATTCAATAGCAAAACTTAACCACCTAATTACTGGTTACAAATTAGCATGCCTTGAGAGAACGATTGGTTCACATTAGTACAAACATAAAAAAAACCTTAACTTCGTTAGACTATCAATAAATCTAAAAATCAACTATGTCATTTACAAACTCCGGTAAATTACTATACCAATACTGGAGTAACAAGCATGAACCCCTTAGGTCAAAATACAAAGCTAGGCATGACTAAATAACGTAAATACTTAATTACAGCATTACAAATGAACGATAAGGCGTATTCATATTCGTATAACAATAATAGCTCAAAGAGCGAAACCAACAGATTAATACCTCGTTCACTTAAACTCTACGTGTAATTAACCTAAAACCGGACGACATTTGGTTAATTAACATATAAAACTATGATAAGAATACAATGCATCAAATTCTTAAAGTCACAAATCAAGTAGCACAACATAAAATTATCACTTTTTAATTAAACACACGTTTGAAATAAGTCTCAATCCAGTCCGGTTACATAATTAAACAGTCACATGGGATGACAATTCAAAAATTGTTATGGAAAAAAACTTTTAAGATTTTTTTCCTTTTCCATACATAATTGCATTACACATCCACAAAAACTTAAGCTCGAAGACACCAACTAATACTTCACACTTGGAAAAAATAACTACGTCACCAATTTCAAAGGGCGGGAAAGCTTCGTAATAACACCAACAGTCAAAGTCTAAACAATATAGAATGTAAATACAAAGGAGTCCTAATTAAAGAGTTCACTGCTTTCCTCCTGCGCTCTTTTCTGTAAAGAATAATTACAAGTGAGTATTAATACAAAACACACCTTTCATCATTTTTTTTTACTAGGGACGTTTTGTAACCAAGGAAGCATGGGCTCGCTTCTCCATTATGTCGGTTATCCTTATTTGGCAACATTAGCTACCCCTTGCCAAATCCGACTCGAACTAGAGATAACAGCATTAAGACGGGCGCATCCTATATTTATGCTGGTACGAAGCTCTCTTCGAGCAAAGCTCTCGAAAACGCTTCTGGCATAGTTGGTATTTCCGCCTAACGAAAATTCAGTACTCACAGGAATAGTGACGGTCGGATTCACGGTTGACACCTGCTCCTTCGGGAACAGCATTCCAAAGTCGTACGCTCTGGTCTCCCGGCTCCCGTAGACACTCGTACCACGTAGAACACAAGAATTCGCCCCCTTGGATGCTTTACGGCAGGTCACGCTCACCGTCGAGTTCTCTGCTGCCTCGTGCTCGGGGTTCTTCCCAATTCTTGCTTCGGCTGTCCGTGCTCGTCGACGTTAATATCGAGCATAACCCGTGTCTCCGCTCCGCTCCGCCTTTTCCTATGCGAGCTTCTTCGTCCGAAGCTAACTCCCGTCTCCTTTCTTTTACCTCCCATGTTTCAAATTTTTGCTCTCGTTGCCGCTCTCGTTTGTCATTGGAACAGGCGTGATGATGCTGATGACGCGTCGCCTGGAGCTCCGCATGCCTCCCGGTGTTGTAGATAACGCGGGTCGGAAATCCAGCACGAGCGACGTGGGAAATCGAGCTGGTGTTTGATTTCCGTGACAGTAGGTCTAAAAGCATGTGACACCATCTCCCATGCCAGAACGATCTCCAGACTTGTCGTTAATTAAGAATGTGGGGACATGATGGGATGTAAGATTTATCATCGCTCGATCCGGCTGCAAAAATTTTACAAATGCGCGAGCATGTTCAAGAAGCTTAGCACAACCTGTCCCAAGACGACATGCAGCATCTTTACGATCGCATGCATGCAAGAATCGAGACCTGCATTCAAGCTCGCGATCTACTCATGTGTGCATGGGAGCCACCCTGGACAACGTTCTTCTCGACCTATTGTCTTGCAATTTGAATCTTTTCTTGTAAGCCACCAATGCAACATGTGTGCAGAGTTTCAAACAAATCGACTTATTCCTTCTAAGAGGTGCATTCTTTGGCAGCGGTGTATGAAAAATGTTTAAATAAACTTGGAAAGTATGTGGGAAAATACACTGTTTTGCAATGAAATTGCCCCACCCACAAGGAGTTATCCGAATGAGCCAAATGTAGGTATACAGCAAGAGATACATCTGAACACACCTTTAGTACATTATGTATCCAAGACGTTCACTCTTTGTATAGGGTATCCCAACGGAAAGCGGCATCAGTAGGTTGTGGCACCACCTCTAGCGACGATGTATTGTTCCAGCCGCAGGTGTAGGTGATCATACAGGTGGCCAATGTCAACTTAGGGTATGTCTGCTGTGTCAGCGTCATGGAGATTGTGGGGTAATCGTAAACAACGTCCCACCATGTCCCAAACATGCTCAACTGGCGATAGGTCATGGCAGGCCTGCAGCTGACATCATGTAGACATGCCATGTGCGGTCTGGCGTTATTCTGCTGAAAGACTGTGCTAGGTATGGTGTGCAGAAAGGACAGTAATACGGGCTGGAGAATCTCTGCTGCTGTCAGGGTGCCTTGGATGGTGACTAAAGGTATTCTGATATCTTAGCCGATGTCACCCCAGACCATGAACCCGGGTATTGGTCCACGATTGACCGGCGTATTATTGTCGCTATTGACACTGGAGCAGTACCGGGAATAGTGATGTTGTCGAGCAGTTGCCGCAGGATGGTGGTTTCGTCCGCTAGCGCTGTTCGCAGTGTCCGCATATCGATATGAGCTGACATGTTTCTCCTGACCCCAGAGCTTGGTCTTCTGGCATGTGTGCCTTCCTCTGGCCATTGCCTCTAACATCGGCCTACCGTCCGTGCGTCCCGCGAGACATGGACAGGAATCCGTCTAGTTGTCTATCCAGCATCGGTGTGGCCAATAATCCGACCTCGTTCAAAGTCTGTTCATTGCGTGAATGGTTGTCGTTGTCGTCGTCGCGGCATTGACACCGTTGTTCGGATTTGAGTACTGTACGTTCATGAGGCAGTTGCTTCCTCCCTACTGCATGGATCTTCTCGCATAGGTGTCAACTGATGAGCCTATACAAGCACCCGGACACTCTGTATGAACCCAAATGGTCATGTCTCTACTAATCGTTTACTAGTCGGAGGCAGACGAACCCCTCCACTAAATATGGATAGGATCGGATAACTCCTTGGTGGTGGGGCAATTTCATTGCAAAGCAGTGTAGTACACGTCTGGTTAAGATTTTCATACGCATTTTGCGCAGTGTAAAAACATAACACAAAGTGGTTCATTTTACCCGAGTAGTGTCTTTCATGTTTAGAAATTCAGCATGTAAATGCAACGCTGATTTAAGTGGAATATACAGCAGAAATAATCATTCCAACTCAATAAAAAGATCGCTCACTTAAATAAACCTACAAAGATGCTAGCGCTACTTTTGGTGGGTGTGAATTTACATCAATAACGTCAACATACCGGGTTTTGCAAAAGTTCTGTTACACATGTGAGGACCCTCGCATAAATGACATAACTACGTGTGTGATGCAGTCTGACACGGTTTTTAATGTCAGAATTGTACCATGTGTGTACACACTGCATATTAATCGATGTAACCGCCATCAGCGGCAACCACACGCTCTAGGTGCAATCTAAAGGTCCGACAAACGTTACGGATGTAGTGTTTCTTCACGGCGGTCCACACGTGGTTCACAGATGCTTTCAGCTGGTCGATGTTGGATCTTGCAGGCCTTGCTCTCGACGTGCACCCACACGCTGTAGTTAAGAGGGTTGAGGTCAGGCGACTGAGGAGGCCAAAACTCCTTCGACCAGAAGTTCATGTTTGACCCCAACCACTCTTGAACGGTCTTGGCACTGCGGGCCTGTTGAAAAACGTACTCCGCATTCCTCGTCACCTTTTTACCCTGGGCAGAACATTCTTGGTCAAGATGGCCTTGTAGTTGGCCGCAGTAAACCTGTAACCGGTCGGGAACCAGATTGGCGGCATTTTCATGCCATTCGACACCACGACTGCCGAGCATCATCGTTGAAGCCGGGTGCTTGGTTGTTGTCACTTAGCGGATCTCAGAGATGTCCTGGCCGAAGTTGACCACGCGGTCGTTCTGCTTGTTGACGACCGTATCAGCCGTGACAATGCGATTGCCATGACTCTTCGACTCGTTGAGAAGGCGACGACAGCGCTCCCGACGTTTTTCTCGCATGCCATTCGTCAGCCACGCACCTCAAACTCTTTCCACCCTCTTCCTCGATAGCTCTGGACACCGTGGCCACAGAAATCTTCTTTTTCTTTGCAAACTGTGTCATTTAGAGAGTGGTGTCACCTTCGAAAGCTTATCTGACGCCCACACAATTAATAACGCGAGGAGGTCTACCTACACGTGGGCGATCTTTGTGGCCTTCCACTTTTTTCAGCCTCTGCGACTCTGTGGAAATCATCCGGCTGACGTTGAGCTGCTTGGCGATGGCAGATTTGTTGTGACACGCGCGAATTAGCGCAGAGATCTCGATTCTGTTACGATTCAGCGCAATATCCCTGCATCCGAATCGCATTCATTCCACCTATTTACGTTTACATTATTGTATTGCCCACGTCTTCAACAGCACGTGCTCCATGGATACTTTCACACCCCCGATATCAATGCATCCGCAGGTGTAACAAAGCTTTTGCAAAACCCGGAAACAATAAACACAGCCGTCCACCGTTTTCCAACAGTTGAATATGCTTTTGTTAAATGTTGAAATAATCGCCAACAGTTGGCAACACTTACTTCAGCTGAAATCTTAGTGTTGTAGGACGAGAAGGCCACGTTGAAATTCATGTTGGAGCACGGTGTAATGGCCTACTTGCGGGAGATTATGTTGTAAACACTACCACCATGCAGTACCATTTGGATCTCGTTCAGCGCTGCTCAAGTGCGGCAGCCGAAAAATGGTGCCCAGAAAATTAGGTAGTCCGCAAATTCTGGCACATTTTTCAGTCGTGTTCGCTTGAATATCAACAAAGTTCTTGTGATGGTCAGCATGCTGTTACATCTAAACCCTCTCCCTGCACAAGCAACTGATAATGAAATAGACGGGATGCGCTTCGCATACGATTACAAACTGGTATAGCTTTATTGGAGAGGTATTCATCGAGGTGCAAGCAGTTGGCGCGGGGAGGTAACTTCGGCGACCCAAACAACACCATCGAGGTCGACGAGGCGAAACTGGGGAAGAGAAAATTCAATTGTGGGCGCCTTCTTGAGGGACAGTGAATTTTTAGGGGCATCGAAAGAAAAGTAATGAATGAAAAAAGGGAAGGTAAAACGGTCACTGACGCAATCACGCAGCACATCTTGCTAAAAACGACCATCATTTCAGATTTGTGTTATGCCTACGAATCCAACAATTTCGCCATCTCCAAGTAAACCACTCTCTCTACTTCGCTCATCCCGTTACAAGCGCCCACACGCAAAACATTGAAACTTCATTTTTCCGGATACCTGGCAGAGTTTTTCTGGAAAAGGAATGATTCCAGCTCTCGCACAAATTATTAGGTGAACATTCCACAGCCGCGACGGAAACTTTTGTTAGCATTTAGCTCTGAAATTGCATAGTACTTTTAACTACTACATCACAAGTATGACCACAAACTCCACGACAGGGCCGTCTGACTGCGTCTTTCAAAGCTGCAGCGCGTCTGTACCCCGGCAGAAATATTCCTCCAGCTTCAACAAAACAAACGGGCAACATCGCTGCGTCCTCCACTACAACTCAACCAACATGAAGCCATCACTCACACAGCATTGAATCCTACTTTCTACCTACCACCAGACGTTTTTCTAACTTGCGTCTAAACATTGGATTTTTTTAACTCAAATTCAACCAAACTGAATCATATTCATTTACATTCCAAATAAAACAAAAGTCCAATGTAATTTCATCCCATCCTCAAGAGAAGAAATTCAAATGATTCAGTTTTCTTTGATGTATATGATTCTTGTGTCATCGTGTTCCTTCGTATGCGACGGGTTCGTTATATGTTCCATTGACATACTTTGCATAATAACTAAAACTTCTTGGTACATGTTTCTGTTAGGCCAAGCTATAGGAATTTTTGTTTAATTTTAATTCAGTTCTATTTAATCTTTCTTCGCTAATATGATATTTAACTTTTAATGTTGATTTGTGTTTTCCATTGTCAATAACTTCTACTTGTACGATCCCCTAGGATTTGATGTACAAGGGTCAATTTTCTTTAATGAACATTCAAAATCAGCATAAATGGTAAACGGTACTTCTAACAAACAAATACTAAAACAACGCTCACCTAAAAAACACTAGAAACGCCAGTTTTTTTCTAAGAGGTCTTTTTTCTTAGCTAGCTTAACCTAACCAAAAGTGCCCTAACCTAACTTGATCTCACCTAAATTAAGCTCACCTAACTTAACCTAAATCAATCGAAACTAACTTAATTTAACCTTATCGACCAAAATCGCAAAGCCAAATGTTCCGCACAATCTAAACGCAAAATTTCAGAATCCGTAAAAACAAATTAGTCTTGTCACGCTTCATTCCGAGTACTGTTGATACATCCCCCCCCCCTCCTGCATGCAACCATCACAGGGCGCGTGAGCGCTCTCTGAAACAGTGATTTACTGCCCACACGAATTTGTCTTGCTACGCTTCAGTCCGAGAATATCCCTCTGACGGTGCTATAACTTGATATGCAGAGTGAGTCAAAAGTCTTTGGACACCTGCCTATCTTAGAAATTAATGTAGTTACGCAAAATCCAATACAAGGAATGAATATGAAGTTGAGGGAGCTCTATCTGATGGATCACCTATCATCATCTCAAATATGCAAATTAGGACACATCCAAATTCTATCTCAAAAACCCTAAAAGATACACAAAAAGAGATTCCAATTGGACATTTGTTCAAAAGCAAATTCCAAACAAAACAAAAAATAAAGTGGAATGGCGGAATGATACATTCTCACAGGCCTACCACGAGTTGACGATAAGGACTCAAAAAAGAAAATTGAATTTTCCAATAACAAAGCTGTTCATGACGCATTTATTGTGTTTGGGGCGCTTCTGCTGTATGTTCATATTTTGAAAAAAAAATTAGTTACTCTAATCAAAAACCCTCTATGCATAGTTTTAAGACCCTCGAAATATTAATATCGCAAAAAAATTTTTTTAGAGTGGGGCAGGGGGGATAGTTAATAACTCCAGAACGGCTCATCACAGCTAAAGAAGTCATTTACAAAAAAATTCGCCTATCTGAGTGGAGTCCGTACATGTCCAGCTTATTGAGTTTGGTTCGCTGTTTTGAACGCTGCAGCCATTTTTTAATTTTTAGAAAAAAATTAATATCTCGAAAAAGGCTTCTGCAACTGACATAAAAATTACGATGCGTCACAACTTATGGAACCCTCTAACCATGTATATTTTTATTTAGTTCTGTTATTAGCCGTTTCAGAGGAGTTAGTTCCACAAAATTGGTCATATACGGAATTATTTTTTTTCAAAATTTCAACGTATCATTACGAATCATGACTTTTTAAGCCGATTTCAGCAAAAAAAAAATTTTCTGTTTCTTGAGCGCTTTAGAAACTGTTGACTGAGAGCACTCCAAGAGTTCTGCAATCTCCCAATGATATTTCCCATATTTAGAACATTGAATTATTAGCTCTCTCTTAATCATGGACAAGTCTTTTTTCCCACCCATGATTCGGGATTTGCATACGTTGAAATTTTCAACTTTTATTGAATATTCCATTTTTCGTCACAGGTTTAGAGAGTATTCCATTTTGAGAAAAAGGCTGATTATGTAAATTCAGTTTATGACATTTTAATTGCTTCTTCTAAAGGTTCATGTAGGATTAGAAGCAGGTTTCTGTTTAACAAAAAATTCGATTCAGTTAGAATAAAAATTGTGGAAATAATTGGAATTGAAGTAGAAAACTGTTTCCTTGCGGCGAGTATTCCGTTTTTTGGCAAGGAGGTGTACGTTAGCCATTTAATTCTGCAGTACGGTGATATAACCCAATGACATTTAAATTTCACCTATTATTAAACCGTACAGAGAAACCTGACACCTAAAAACTCAGTGTGAATCACCAGTTTATATTTCTATGTAGTCACATTAACACCTCATAACTTATAAGAATCTTATCAAGTGCTAAAGAGCAACAAAAGTAATCTACTTACAGACTAAATAAAACATTAACAGTACCCTAACTATCAGATTACAGTACACAGACGCCAAAATAATCTCTACTGTAAACCACTCTATCAGGATGTCACACCAAAGATAGACCCAACAGACTAAAGCTATTGCAGGGCATTTTTTAAAAACAATCCAAGTGAGTTACAAGCCTTTACCTTGTCTTTAACAGGATCCTAGTCACTATTACAGGTAGCTCGCAGTCCACATACAGATCATAACTTGTAGTGATTCCATAAGTTGTCTAAAAGCATCTTCTTTACTTCCTAGTCTGGTCGAACGATCTTTTTCAGTAGTGTACTAGATGGACCAACATTGGCATTCCAATTCGAAATGAGGAACTGCTAAAGAGAAAAAGGAACCAAATGTTAATGACTGCACTGAAAAAATAGGCAAAAATAGCTAAAAGTGAACCTAAAATTAACACAAAAGAAAAATAGAGTAATTTCTGTTTATGGTGAGCTCTACACACACGATCTACTCAATGAAAATAATAATTCTTAATACAGCTCCAACTCCTTAAAATGTATGCTGCCCTCTCTTCAATACGATTGGTTAGGTAGGAGTGATACCTCTACAGAGCAATAGGTATGAACAGATATCTCCAATTCAAACTGAAAACAAACATTGATTAAACTTTATTGAATTTTTAATTCATATTCTCCAACAACAACAAATAACTTCCCTTGCTTAGTTCCGAAATTTATTCCAAAATGCCCGCAAGAGACAGCTCAATTGGGCTTCCTGGCATTACAATCACGCTAAACAGACAAAACAACGGCAACCATTGAGAAGGAAGAGAAATGAATTGAGAGAGGGAACTGTATTTTTTAGAATTTTATCATTTACTGATCCTGGCTTATTTTATTCTCCTGAAATGCCTGGGGGAACTTCTCTATCATGTTTCTCTCCTCGGAATTCAATTCTTGGGCTTATAAACGCGTGAGCTTCCATTTTCTTTTCGAATTATCACCAAACCATGGCCTATTCTATTATTACCGACCTGGTTTTTAGCGATGCTGTCCTATTGTTCTCTGTGGGACCGTCGTCTTCGAGGTATTAAGCCTCCGCATCGGGCCTGAAATCGCGTGCCGAGGCATTTTCAATTTTTGACCGCTAATTGGTGATCTTGGTTACTTTCTACCTGATCGTCATGCTACTATATCCAACTTTATCGCCAAAATTTTACCTGTCCTCGAGCGATGGCACATGAATTATCAATTCCATGGTCTACGATGCGAAAGTTTTTGCGGTCCATTCTTCGCTGGTACCCGTATAAGATTCAGATAATCCACCAGTTACAGCTACCGGTTCCGCAAATGCGCTTAGCCTTTGCATCTCGTTTCGTGGCTAAAATGGCTGTCGACGACATTTGGACCTAGAATTTTTGTGGACAGATGAGGCGCATTTTACGCCAGATGTCGATGTGAGTGCGCAAAATTGTTGCGTATGGGGTTCCTCTATCTCCTATGTGGAGCACGAGCAGCCGTTTTATTTCCAGTACGTGACTGCATGGTGTGGATTTAGCGCGAATTTCATTCTGGGTCCATACATTTATGAGGAGATGACCCGACATTTGGTTTAGTATTGTAAGATGTGTGTGTGTATATAGACAATAGTCTTTATGCAAGATGGTGCAGCACCGCATACGCGTCGCCCAGTAAAGGAACTTCTTTGTATCCATAAACATGATTTGCCGAGACACTTTCCAGATGCGTGGCCTGCCCGTTCATGTGACTCCTGGCTGTGGGGAACCGTGAGAAATCGTGTTTATCATAGAGGCGTACGGACCTTGCTTGAACTGAAAGCCAACATCATTCGTGCTATTGTTGAAACACGCTGTCCTGCGCTCCCAGTATGTCAATGACGTAAAGAGCGCGCATATTGAACAGTCCCTCTAAAACCTTTCCAGTAGTGCATTAATACAGTCTCTGCATAATCTTGCAGCGCTACTTTTCCCCCTGGTGGCAACCGTTTGCACTAATAAATTTTCCGTCGGAATTTTCTTTTCCCCATGCTCTGCATAGCCTATGCACATAGTTTCATCACTATCCGTGTAATAACGCGATCTGCAGTCCCCACAGAAGTGGGCAACTTCAATTATAACCACCAGGTTCATGAATGCTGCGTACACAATACAGTACTAATTCGCGTAATATTTTTCATGTTAAGTTTTTTTGGATATGAAATACGGGTTAGTAAATTTACGTTACTACCCCGACCGCTTTAGTTGGAGGGGGGAGGGAGTGCGTGGCTCTCCTAATGATGAAATCATGAAAATGCCCAAAAAAGCATTCCTATGCGCTTAAAACACGTCAGTAATAATAGAATACGTCATATCCAAACGATGCCGGTGCAAGCGCATTCATTACATTCCGCTTTTTCTATTGCTGTAGCTGTTGCTCTTTCACATCCCGAAAAGAATTGCCTCTGAGTTTCGAAGAACTCTAAATCGGCTACATTTTTAATCCTAAAATTTATTATCTTAATATATAACAAGATTATGTAAAAAGGGTTTTATCAAACCAAGCTTTTATAATGCTTTATTTAGTGGCAACAATAAAGCTTAATTTTGCAACAATAAACAATAGATACATTTACCTCTCGCCATAACGAAATGTCCAATTGTTACAACAATCAA
Organism: Rhysida immarginata; assembly: GCA_023313115.1. Lineage (NCBI taxonomy): Eukaryota > Metazoa > Arthropoda > Chilopoda > Scolopendromorpha > Scolopendridae > Rhysida > Rhysida immarginata. The sequence goes on from JAHWFO010043718.1 coordinate 165,333, forward strand.
TTCGTAGTAATGAGTTAGTACCATTAGAACACGAACCAATGAACCGATTTGAAAATTTTTTTCTTTATCATAAATTGTCATCGATTCTGCTTAAGTCTGTCAAATTGCAGCTCCCTAGCTTGTCGGAAAGTTGGTTTAATATTGATTACAAGATTTGACCTAAACAAACTACCACAGCAAAGTTAATAAAAGCTTTTAAAAATCGCGTGTCACGATGTTCGTTCATGCTAATCTACGAAACCGCCCAACCGATTTCTATGAAATTTTGTGAATGTGTATAGTTAGTTCTAGCTTGAAAGATAGGATAGTTTTGGACCCGATAGGTGACGCTGTTGTCCAAATATTAATGTGGGAGAAGAACGGGAAGCGAAGTGATGCTCTTTTGTTGAAGTGATACACCCAGCGATCGTAAAACGTTACTTCTTTTAACATTAAACCCAGACATCGTCAAAGAAAGTCTCTGCTTTAACCTCTAACCAGATATAAAGAGCACTTTTACTTTCGATATGGAAGCGACTAACTGCTGTCACTACAAGCACGATGGAGATATAATATGCGTATAATATATCTCCATCGTGAGTGAAAGTGAATTAGTGCTGCTTTTATAATATTTATAGATAGCATTGGCATTTAGCAAGGTATTGTGGAACGAAAACATGCAGCAATTCCAATCGAAAAGCAGGGATTTAAGAAAGTAAATTCAAAGACGAAAGTGAAAATAGAATGGAGAGAACAGCCAGGGAGGAGGGAGATTATGCATCTAGAGAAAAAAACCACACGTTCATCGTTTCATTTAAACGTTTCCCTGATGCTACAATTTTTCTGAAGTGTTCCACGGGTATACGAACATAAACAACGTGTGAGTTTAGTTTTTTTGTTTATCGTTTTTTTATTTCGACTCATTTGAGTGTGTTTTCCCGGCCACACGGAATAATAAGTTGAACCCTAATTGGTTCAGTGAATGTGCTATTTTGGCAGCAATTAATGTTGCTGTTGACGAAATTAACTTTCAGATACAACAGTCGTTGCCGGGCGAACTGATGTCTTTCAAATCAATCGACACTGTCGTTGATGAAAACGAAGCAGTAAATTATCCAACTGAATTTTTAAATTCACTAGATATGCCAGGAATGCCACCACACAATCTTCGAGTGAAGATTGGTTCGCCGAAAAGTCTGCTTCGTAATTTAAACCCACCCACATTATGCAACGGCTCACGTTTGCTCATCAAACGGATCACCGGAAATGTTATTGAAGCAACCCTTTTGAACGAGAGAAAACGTACTGTTGCCATGTATCGACATCAAAAGAAACGTCAAAACGAAATCTACGACGCACGTGACTTGCGCATATATTCTACGTATGTCAAATGCATAAAATATCCGACAAGAGCGCCACCAGATAAAAGACGGTCTACATAAAATGCGGTCTAAAAAAAGTGCGACCTACATAGAAGGTGGTCTGTGGCAGGACAACGTTGCCCGGGCCCACTAGTAACACAATAAAACTAACCTATTGCGAGGGTACTTTAGAAATTTATATTAACGATTATAAAATTGATAAAAATATAAAGGATCACAAAAAAAAATTATATTTGGATTGAGGTTCCGTGTGATCCTTTATATTTTATAGATTTTATAGTTAAACCCCACCTCAACATTTCAATTTGGTTATACTTGTTTTAAAGCGAGACCTTTGAGGCGATTCCGGACTAATTACAATGCACCAATGCTGGGTGGAAATATTCTAATAGAACGCTCTGGCAGCAGTGTCGCTGAACGCATTTCACGTTTATGAACGCTATACGAGTTTAAAAACAGCTTTGTTGAAGAATGGGAGGTAAATCTCTCAAAACTTAATAGTATTCTGATGCCTAGTATTCCAGCAAGTTCCGCAATTTGTGCGCTGCTCAGCGTATTGAACGATCATTACGCCATGCACAGAGACCTGGATGATACTCCAATAGCTTACACCTCAGTGAGCTTACAGAAGATTTTAATCTTAGGCCAGCAACATGGGCTGCCGTCTTTTTTTGTGTGGGATGATATTAGGAAGACCTTCTGTACTAATCAAGAAGATTAATAAAGCACTGTTCCCGGCATGGACTTCTTCCTCTTTAGCACTTCTGTGTATAAAAACCCAGTCAGGTCACCGCGTGAATCATTCAATGTTTAGGCTATAAGAGGGAGGCCTGCATTGAGGGTAGTGGTCGTGATGTCAAATGTAAGTTAAAGGTTCTATGCTGTTAAAGCAGGTACCTGTGATAAACAGACATGCAGTGTACTTTCGTCATCTATGATAATCGACGTCCGTTTATAATTAATAAGCCATAGCTAACTAAAGTCATTTTCGATTTAAGTGTTCATCTGTATCCTCTCTACCTCCAGATAAGTTTTGAGCATGGACTTCTGGGACAACGTGTACACTACTTGGGAAAATATCTCAAGGCACACTATAGAAGCAAGGTAGAAGGCACGTGTTGATAACCTGTTTAAATGCTTAGCACACATTCCTGCTAAGTCAGTGGAATCGTATCCTAGTGAAATGGCTACTCGAGAGGATACTAATCGTATCCTAGTGAACGATGAGGTGTCATATTTGATGCCACCAAGTTAAAGATCTGACTACAATTGTTGAGAAATTGGGCAATCCCAAATCAATTGTTAGTGATACAACCCTAATGACAAGGAACACTCACGAAGATGTAAATCACCGATGTTTACCATTTTTTTTACTGAGCGATAACATCAGTATTAGCACGGCCTCCTAGAAACTACCAGGCCTGAACATGACATCAATAACGTATTTTTGTAGCACTAAGATTGTGACGTTAAACTTACTTCTGTAATAGCACCACCTGTTTGACGTAACAATGTTTTATCTTTTCCATGTCCAGGCCTGGTATTTTCTAGAAGGCCGTGGTATTAGCCCACAGTTTAGTTTGTAGCGGCCCTTTTTCAGTATTTTTTTGATAAAAATTAATCAAATTGTCCAAACTTTGGCGCGCAATTTCGAAATAAGGAAGATTTATTGCTTCCACGGGTGGAGACAGGAATTGCAACATGTCTCTGAGCAACAAATTCGTCATTTAATAATTGTATCAGGTCGTTGCATATGAAATGTCGGATTTCGACGTGGGTTCCGCGCTTCAGCACGGTTTCCACGGTTAATAGCAAGTATGCCCATAACAAAGTGGTACATTCCCAGAGATAAACCTATCAGCGACTAGCTGCCTGAAATTTGCATGCCTGCGATGATATTTAATAGCGTTTGAACCCAAGCGGAGATAATCATGACTTGATACGAATTACGTGTGATAAAGCATTACGAGTTCAGGTTGAATCATCAAATGCCTCTCGAAACATCAATAAAGTATTCACTGTAGGCACCATAAACAAACGTACTGTCCCACGCTGGTTCCGAAAATTCCGGGCGGGAGTGATGGACCTCGCAAATGAGCCACGAGGAAGACCGCCCAATCTGAAGCGAGCTGTGGAGGAGGGCCCGTCAAAAACTATTCGTAACCTTGCAGGGGATCATGCTGTATCAGCGTGGACTGTTAGTAGGCACCTTAGGACCATCAGCAAAGTGAAAAAGCAAGACAAATGAGTCCCACATGAACCGATTGGTGGAACATCCGTGGTGGTGCATCCGTAGGAAGACCTTCCTAACCCAAGTAGGCGTCAAAAACGCGTTCCGTGAGTTTATTGAGCCCCGTGACCATGGATTCTATCAGACAGGCTCTAGAAGCTGCCAAATCGTTGGCAACAATGTTTAGATTGCAATGGGGGTTATTTCAAATAGCACGTGTGAAGGTGTCCTTTCTAGAGGACCATTAAAGATGACCTCTGCAATCCGACATTTGATATGCAACGACCTGAAGCTACGTTCAATGGATTTATTGATACCATTATGCTTTATGTTCAAAATAAATTACAGATCCAACTTATATTTTTAAAATGTTTGCTTCTGGTTTTCCTCGCACTAACATGGAGGTGTTCAAGTATACGAAAATATCAAACGTTTATGATTCTTTTATGTAGAAAAACACTGAAAAAGGGCCGCTACAAAACTGTGGGCTAATATTGGTATTATCTCTTAGTAAAATAAAAAAAAATGGAGAAAATCGGCGATTTACACCTTCGTGAGGGTTCCTTGCGAGATAGAAACGCAATTAGTTAACTGAAGTGGAGGACCTACAAACTCAACAATCGTCAACTATACAGTGCTAATACGCAAACACGATGGCTGAGTGTCTGAGCAGAGTTTCAAAAATTATCGACTATAGCAAAACATTTCTATGAAAACATTCAGAACCGAGGCTCATAACACAGGTTTTCATTGTAAGACTGCACATGTATGGAAGCCCCATGTGGCCCGGATCAACTTGCAGCCTCGATTTCAGTTGTGCAACTAGCGGGCACAGTTTTAAGAGCAGATCTGGAAAACTGTGTAAATGGAGTGGATGAATCACGCAACACTTTTTTTCCTGTCAAATGGACATGTCTAGTAGTTATGCCGGATTCCTGGAAAATGATTCTGGTCAGTATGCGTAACCCTAAGAGCCAGATGTGGTAAAACGGTCCTATTATACATGGTTTGGCGTTCGACTTCTGGATATTGTGCCAATAAAAATCTTCAGGTAACTGAACAATCTAGACAAATAAATGTTGATAAAAAAGTGCCGTTTTTATGAAACGGACGAATTTTTCTTACGGCAGGACAATGCACCTTGCCTTAAGGCTACCACTGTAATGTCATCATTTGTAGACAATAACGCCATTGCATTTAACTAGCCTCCAAATATCCCCGATTCCCATTGAAACGCCGTTGGATGAATGGAGATCCGATTGACATCCATGGATGTTTGTTCCACAACAATTCAGGAGGAACTCGTTACATATATCAAGGAGGAATGGTCCTAAATATTCCATTGGCCAACTGCTCTCATCGCAATGTTGTAGACACATGTTCGCCCCAATGTAGGATTGCTGCAGCTAAAAGTAGTCCTACATCTTAGTACCGCAACTTGAATAATGGCTGTTGGTCATTGCAAACAGTGTGCGGAGACTTTTTGCCAAATCGAGCATATACAGAGGGTTCTTAGGGTTCTATGGTAACATTTAGCATATTTAAATGAGGCGGGAGCATTTAATTCACGCGAGCTATCACGTTGAGTATTGTTAAGACAGATATTAAAATAGTTAGTATTCGAACAGCGAGCTAAAAACATTGAGTTATGCCACCGAAAATTGACAGGTATTGGGAGGGCTACGTAACAGCCCTTTCTCGACGTCAAATTTAGCTATTCCGAAATTCTGAAAGCATGCAACAAGCGAGGCTTCGTACTTTCCAAGAAAGGCATATCAAGTGTTGCTTTTTCTTTCAACTCAATAACACAGGGAAAACCAGAACCTGCTCTATACCTGAGAGTAAAAAAGCAGGCCAATCCGAAATCATCCACTAGCCGTACACCTGATGTCGTTACCGGAAGTAACCCATCAACACAACGGGCTATTGGACAGAAGGAAGAGACATCTGAATACACGGTAATCACAATTATCAACCGTGATTTACAACTGGACAAGCGGCACAAGAACCACGTTCGTAAGTTGTCGAAATTATCAATTTGCCTGTTCCTGGAACGCATGCAAGAAGAAACCGGAATCCGGTCTATTCCATTCAGCGTCATACCCGTCAAGTCGCCAGACGCATCGCCTATCAAATTTTTGTTGCTTTGCCCTATTTAAACGGGATCTCGGAAAGAGACGACCGCGAACAGTGGGAGGGTCTTCTGAAAGCGTTTTAACAGGAGGGGTTACGAATTGATCTTGATGTTCTGCGTTCCAGCCTCCTGCAGTGGAAACGATGCATAGCTACAAGATTGACAACACTGGATGGTGGCGAAAGGGGTTTTCCACATTTTCTAGCCCTTTGTAACCTAATGACCCTCGTTAATTGTTGAATGGTACTTAAAGTTTACAATTTTTTTCTTGACGTTTATAAATATTAAGAAAATTTTCATTGATCTAATCCTCAAGTGCCTTATAATATTGTTAACAGAAGCAGCGGTCTTATCTCTCCATCGATTGATAAGATTAAAACTGGAAAGAGCAGCTGTCGACGTCGACATTTTCCTTTGCACGTTCAAATGAACAACACCTCATTAAAGAACATAAAACAGGAACATCGAGTCATCTAAAAAATGTAAGTGATGAAAATATTAATGCAACTAAAAGTTACTTTTTTTCGTAATTCCGAAGTACATTTAAATTTAGAGTAGTAAATAATCTATTGTCAAGGGTGTGTCTTCCACTTTAAAACAACTAACGAGAACCAAGATGTCGTTGTTAATCCAGTGAATTGTGTGGCATCGGAATCAGTTCGTAACGGCCTCTTATTTCAACAATGAATTAAATCTATATTTAATTTTGGAGTTTTTACCTTATCTAATATTAGATCATATTATACATACGATTAAAGATTTCACAGTAGTTAATGCTTTTTCAGAAACATTTATCTGCTACTCCTCCCCCCAAGACAAGACACTGCCGCCATTTCGTGAACGTCTTCTCCCTGCCTCTTTCCTTGACCCGCCATTTTCATAACATTACATTTTACATATTAATCTTTCATTCTTCAGTGCATCATAGAATTAGGCTCTATTTTTATTATTATAAAATCATATAAGCGAGCATGTAGTAAATTAGATTGATGTCTAATGAAACTTTCTTTATGAAAAAATGTTCAGCATTTAATCTGAACATTGTGTATTCACTGAAACAGAGTAAAATGAAGTTTCATAGTCACCAGAGCGAGAATTCATTTATTTTATTCAGTAAACTGAAATTCCTCTACATTGATAATTGCGAGCACTATAATTGGCTAATACATGAAGTGTAGAATTATTTGTCTGTCTTTTTTAACTTGGTATAAGTGGAAAAAATATTTATTAATATGCTAAATTAATGTTCATACATAATCTTGGCTTTAGTATGCCGTATTATAAAATACTGTCAAAAAATTTAAATAAACACAACATCTTGCTAGAATGAACTGTTTTTAAATTAGTTGCAAAAAAAGCATTCCAAAGTTACCTGTTTTGTATGGTCTAATAACTTTGAGAATACTATTATGTGGTGTTGCAGATATTTGAATACGTAATAATAATATGTTCCCCTCCCTCCACTAAGAGATTATAAGAAAGTTGCAGAAGCCCTCAGTACCAGAAATTGGCACCCTTAAAATATTTAAGTTGGAGGTTAAAATCCGACGTTAAAAATGAGAGCTAAAGGAAGGGTAAAAAATACCTCCTTATAAAACTGAGTTATTATATCGTCCACACATCGACGCCCCCAAAATATAAGGAAATTCGTGGAATGTGCTGAGAGATAGATTTTTGGAAACCAAACTTATTCTGGGAAAACCCTATCCTCCCCGTGTCTACAGTCTGCCAAAGACGCATAGGCAAGTTAGTAAACTGAGGCCTCTATTAGAAAACATGTCCATACAACGCACTGCCGTTCATTTAATAAAGTGTTCTTTAAACTAAAACTATCACTTGTGGAATATTTAAGCCACAAAAACCGGTACGAACTGCTGAAAACTACCAATGGAAGTTAATCTAGATCTAATATTAGTCTCTTTCTCTATAGCCCCCCTATTTTCGTGCATTGCCTCTAAACAGGCCTTCTCGTATATAACAAAATAATAACCAAATTACCTTAACTGTGGATAAATAACATCAATGGTAACACAAAGAGCCAAAACCGCTTTTCCACAACAAAATATTTATTACGCCTGGATACGTATTTCGGACGCTACGCGTCCATTTTTCAACAAGACTGAATGTTACAGTGGGCCTTAGGGCTATTTATATATAATAGGGACCAATCTGTATTCTTGTTGGTCCCTATTATATATTATTTTTTGTTTCAAATTTATTCTGTATTCTTGGCTGTAATTTACCTGATTGGCTTTGCGAAAATGTTTATCCACTTGTAAAGGAACCTGATTGGTCCCTATTATATATAAGTAGCCCTAAGGCACACTGTAACATTCAGTCTTGTTGAAAAATGGACGCGTAGCGTCCGAAATACGTATCCAGGCGTAATAAATATTTTGTTGTGGAAAACCGGTTTTGGCTCTTTGTGTTACCATTGAGGCCTTCTCGTGTTCAGACTCGGTGTTGAGTAAGCTGAAAACAGCAATGAGCTAGCAAGAATTAGAATAATTATGATCTCCACGAATCTAGTATGGCAACAGTAAATTCAATTTCAATAGCAACGACTACAGCTTGACTAAAGGTGCGTTCCCATAGCTTGCTAGAGCTTTAAAGCGAAGCTTGAGCTTTGAAGCAAATTCTACTTGCTAGAAAAATGCAGCAGTAATTTGAGAGCTTTTAAAGCAAAGCTAGCTTTGAAGGTATCCCATGAGGCGTGTTTCAAAACTCGAGGCAATCGAGGCGTTCGAGATTTTTCTGTTTCAAAACTCGAGATATGTCGTCGAGATATCGCGTCCATGACGTGGATTTGACGTCACATACGGTAGATTAAAGTGAGGAGAAAGGCGTGTTTCAGAACTCGAGGAGATCTCAGTGGGCGGAGCAAAAAAATCTACCACAACGTCATCGAAAACGTCACCGTTTAGCTCGAGTTTTGAAACAGCAAATCTCGAGAGAGCAAGATTTGAACAATTTCTTCATTAAATCTGTTTATTTAAATATTTGCAATAATAATTAGATAACATTAAAAAAGGAATAAGTATTATAAAGAATTAAGTATCAAATAAGAGAATACAAAGAATTATTATAATACAAAAATAAGAAAATAAGGATTGCACGGTTTTTAGCCAAATTTAAAATAATCAAACATGGCATCAGTTTAACTGAACTGGCGATTTGGCGAACGGACTGCGAGGACACTGCATATAGCTTTGAAAAATATTGTAAGGTTTGCCAATAAGCAAATGAACATGAAAAAAAAAAAAGATAATCATTTTAAAAAATTGTCAAAGTTGAAATTTGCTTAAATGGCCATTCACTGGTCAAATTATCTTATAACAATGAATTATTAGTACAATACAATAGACTCAATCAAATTACAAAAGCGGACTTTTAATAAAAAAAAAACAAATGTAAACTAATTAAGTACAATAAGAAGTGTGGACTGTAATTATACAAAGATTGAAACAGTGCATTGATCCTAGGGCCGTACCCTGAATTTTATTTCGGGGGGAAGGAGAGGGGGCTGGTTCTATTCTTCTAGCGGAGAGGTGGATCCCCAAGCAACAGAATTATAGTTGACAAAGTGGAAATTTTTTGGGGGAGGGAGGGGTGCTGTAGCCCTCCCCTGGGTAAGGCCTTGATTGATTCCCAATTTTAAATTTTTTAGAAATTTCAATGTTCGTCAGTTAACGTGATTGTTGATCTGGTGGCAGTCATCTTGATGATTCAAGGTATTTAAAAACTAGAGGAAGGTAAGATCTGCGCGGAATGGAGACTTGTGAAAATCGTCTCACTAATCTCGAAAGTCTCATTACACGTCATAACACCGTATTATTCTCACATTCCGCGCAGATCTTACCTTCCTCTAGTTTATAAATGCCTTGGATCTACAAGATGGCTGCCACCAGATCAACAATCACATTAACTGACGAACATTGAAATTTCTAAAATATTTAAAATTGGGAATCAATCAAGGTCGTACCAAGGGAGGCCAAAATTTCCGCTTTGTCAAC
>JAHWFO010043718.1:175170-241531 GCA_023313115.1 Rhysida immarginata
GGGTACGGCCCTGGGATAAATGCACTGTACGTTTCAGTCTTGTCTTTGTATATATACAGTACACACTTCTTATTGGCTGTGTACAAAAAGCGGTGCACCGCTACCCCACTGGTGCACCACCGCTGCACCAGGCTGAGGCAATAGATATTTCCCTTCCTTTTTTGTAAAAATTTTTATTAAATATTTCAAAAATATATTTTAAATTGAGAAAAATATTTATTTTTTATTACTTTTATAACAATTGAATTAATTTATTTTTTAATTTCAAAAATGTTTAATTTTTATTAGAATTTTTTTTAGTAAAAAATGCAACATTTCATAAGAACAATTTTTTCCTTCCTTTTTTTGTAAAATTGTTTAATAAATATTTTAAAAATTAGCGAAATGCACATTCTTAGCCTCAGCTTATTCAGAGGAACAACTTAAAAACATAGCAAACTCTTTATTAAAAATCTTTCACTGGCCATTACTGAATTAGCTTCCACTAAACCTAAATAAATCATATTATATGATATTTCATCAACGTAATAAACAAATTGATTTCAATAAAATTAAGCTTTGTGTCAATAATAGTATTCTATCTAGAGTCTCTTATAAATATTTAGGAATTTATTTTACCCTTGATTTATCGTGGAGCCTTCATATAAAGAATTTAGCTATAAAATTGTCCCATATTTAGGCATTAATTATAATATTTTACTAAATTTATATTTCACCTTCATTCACACAAATTTATGTTTTGGGTTATGTTTATGGGGGTCGACTACGCTAAAAAATATTAATCTTTTAATTAAAATCCAAAAATGTTATTTACGCATTTTGTTAAATAAGCCAGCTCTCTCTCTTCTGTCAGTTCAGAATTTAAAAATTTTAACATTTTAAAATTTGATGAACTTTATTTTGTTCAATTAGCCCTATTCCTATTTAAGATTACACTTAATATATATTGTCTTAGAAATTCCCCTATATTAACTAATTCTTATTAACTATAATTATTATTAGTTGCTCTTCATATGTTTAATTTAATATTCATTAGTTTATACAGTTTATATATATTAATTTCAAAGAATGAAAGATGCCCCTAGACAGGCCTCCAGATCTTTTGGGCACCTTGATATTCATAACAAATGTTCTTTTTAGAATATGATTTACTGTGCTATCAAAAAGTAAATAAATGTAAAATTTATTTTGTTCAATTAGCCCTGTCCCTATGATGATGCAGATGGTGTGATGATTAGATAATCAACTACCTCAGCCTGGACCAACTGCATTAGGCAGGAAGTTGGTGTTGATAAAAGTTGGTTCGCTTGAAAGCGGAAAATATCTTACCGCCTTGAGTGGTATGGTAGTGATAACTAAAACTCACGTCCTTGTTTTCTATGGACCGGTGCACCAGTGGTGTAGCGGTGCACCGCTTTTTGTACACAGCCCTTCTTATTGTACTTAATTAGTTTACATTTGTTTTTTTTATTAAAAGTCCGCTTTTGTAATTTGATTGAGTCTATTTTATTGTACTAATAATTCATTGTTATAAGATAATTGGACCAGTGAATGGGCATTTAAGCAAATTTCAACCTAGACAATTTTTTAAAATGATTATCTTTTTTTTTATGTTCATTTGCTTATTGGCAAACCTTACAATATTTTTCAAAGTGTCCTCGCAGTTCGTTCGCCAAATCGCCAGTTCAGTTAATCTGATAAATAAACTATCACATTTGTTCAATATTTGTAATTTTTGTTATTATTATTATTATTAACGTTAAATTATTTGGACAATTTTTATATGTAAAATAGGTTATTAACTTTAGATTTAAAAAATCCCATGTAAGATAATAAAAACCATATATTTGTCGCTTCGATAATATGCCATGTTTGATAATTTTAAATTTGGCTAAAAACGTGAGATTCTTGCTAAAAACCGTGCAATCCTGCAAACCATTTTTCTTATTTTTGTATAATTCTTTGTATTCTCTTATATAATATTTAATTCTTTTTAGTACTTATTCCTTTTTTAAATGATATCTAATTATTATTGAAAATATTTAAATAAACCGATTTAATGAAGAAATTGTTCAAATGTAGCAAATGTATGATTTCGATAAAATCGAACCGCTATGAATAGATTTCGAAGACGTTGAAGAGGTTTTCGATGACGCTTGCTCTCTCTCGAGTTACTGCTGTTACGAAACTCGAGCTAGACGGTGACGTTTTCGATGACGTTGTGGTAGATTTTTTTGCTCCGCCCACTGAGATCCCCTGGAGTTTTGAAACACGCCTTTAGCTAATGTGTCTCGCGAGAAATTGCAGGCGGAAATTCAAAAAAACATGGCGCCTCTCAATTCATGAAAACGTTTTTTGTTAATTTTCCAGAGAACGAGTTTAAATTTTAAGAAGCTATTGATTTGTTAATCTTAAAAGTATTTTATAAAAACGATAACATATTTCCAATTGAGCAATACGTGATATTTATTTTTATTTTTGCTGATGCTACAATTAATAGAATAAAATAAAGTAAAACAAAATCATTTAAATAAACAGAGCTATTAATTAATTAAATAAACCTAAGTATTACACAAAGTAAAATAATACACAAATTGATAAATTAAAATGAGTAGAATAACAAATAAATTTAATAAATTCAATATAATTCATGAGTAAAAACTGTAAATGTTTATTAGAAAAAATGAATAAAATGAAATAAATGAAAATAAATTGAAAATAAAAATAAAATAACAATTTAAAAGGTTTATAAATTAATATAAATCAAATGAAAAAAATAAACTAATAAATAATAAATAAAACAAAATAAATAAAATAAAAGAAATAATAATTAATAAATTTATTAATAAAAAAATTTAAACCATACTATAATACTCAAAGAAGAAATAATAATAAACTGAAGATATTCTTCAAACAAATCTTAAATCCAAAAGAGAAAAGGCAAACTAATACAAACCGCGGAATTTTTCCTCCCGTTTTCTCCTATGTATTCACACGATAGCGACCCCACGTACAATCGCAAGGGAAAGGCATATAGTGCGCATGCCTCTCAGTTATTTCCAAGCTGCTTGTAGCTCTAAAAGTCTAAAATCAAACTGACCTATAAAAATCCGCTTGAAATTCCTCGCCCTTATCAGCTTGGTGTTTAGGGTAGTTTGAGCTTGAAAAATCACACGCAAAACGCTCAAAGCTTCAAGCTTCCTGCTCCATGCGAGCTATAGGAATGCACTTTAATGGTACACCTATGGCTTGGTCCATTAGCCCTTTAATGACAAACTTATTTATTCGCATGCTAGAAAATTTAACTTTCAATATATACCATATGACCAAAAAAGTAGTTTAAACCATTAAACAATATGGATATCTCCCTACTTTTTATCCTTTTTATTGACTCCGTTTATCCCAACTTTTTAATCAAAATTTGATTTTTTCGAACACAGTACTCTGAAAATTGAAAGTAATTTGTAGAGGAAAGTACCCAAACCCAGGCTCCCTGGATTACTGCTCTGCCCCCTGGTTTAAACTAGTTGTTCCTAGCACCAATAACATTAGCCAAGCGCTAGTGTCGTCATCTTCAATTGTCCTTGTTCAGTCGGCCATTACTGAAAACCGTGCTTAGCAAAGTTTTTTGGTGTGCTTGATTTTGGTTACCATATACTGATGTTTCGTTAATAAGTCTTTTAGTGATTATATTCTTTTTTTCAGGGGACATTACAAGCTATTGATTTAGGGCAGTACAATAGATTTAAATTGAATGGTTAATATTATATCAGCATCTGAAATATAAGTTAACCGGTGCCTAAATTGGGCCCCCTAAAGGTTCCAAACATGGGCCCCTTGTAAAACTAAAAAAACGTAGGTATTTTGCATACTGTTCTGCAATGAAAAGTTTTCACAGAACTTCCAAGAAGAACATGCATTTGATGTGTAGTCTCTGGGCTCATGTAAAATGGCCCTAAATTATGACTCCGAAAGATGGTATAACAATGTATGACGTTTTCGCGCTCAGGCAGCACTTCCTAGACAGAAGGCCTGCGCACAGAAACGTCATACACTGTTACATCACACTAAAGCGGCTAATGATAATCATAATATGCTTTAAATTGGGCCGTTTGATGAAGATGTAACAGTGCATACCTGTCTGTGCGCAGGCCTTCTGTCTAGGTGGTGTTGGCTCAGGACTCATTTTTAGGTGGTGTTGTACCAACACCACCTCTACTCAAAGCCTGAGCGCGAAAATTTCATACATTGTTACGTCATCATACCTAATCATAATTTAGAGCTTATTATTGGTAGAAATGCGATTAAAGATTTCGCCCATAATAATCTGAGGTACCTTGGGTCTGTACTTGAAGCAAGGCACGCAATTTCTTGTTACTTTTCGTGCTTCACGACTTCCTGCCAATGGCCAATATTTTTCACGCACTGAATGTAATAATTGATGAGGTCCGCAATGCATTAGTCTGATATGTTCGTCCCGCAGAATTATACTGGTATGACTACCTATGACGTTTTAACAATGTATGATGTTTCCACGCTCAGGCTTTCTCTTTAGGTGGTGCTGGTTGTACCCAGTCGGTCAGGTGACGTTTTTGCTTCCAGCCCCAGAAAGACAAACACCACCTCTACTCAAAGCCTGAGCGCGAAAACGTCATATATTGTTACATCACTTATAAGGTTTTATTGTAAGGTTTTATTATCACATTTCTACCAATAAAAAGCCTGAAGTTGTCCCTTCCGTAGGTGATATAACAAAATATGACGTTTTCGCGCTCAGGCTTTCCCTCTACGCGGTATTGGAAAGACAGGCTCCGGCACTGAAAAGTCCCCTGGCCAACATAGGTCTAGCTACAATCTAAACTTCATTGTTTCCATCTTGGATTTTAACAATTAATGTTTTTTCGTTTGTCGGAAACAATGTAGATTGAATTGTTGTTAGACCTATCTTGGTCAGGTGACTTTCCAGTGTTGTTAGCCTTGGCTGCTATACGAGGCCAACGAGAGACAGGCCAGGGCACTCAAAAGTCACCTGACCGTCTGGGTCAGGGCAACAATCCATCTTTCATTGTTTCCAACAAACGAAAAATACTGATTGTTAAAATCCAATACTTATTTCACATGGGATAATTGTGGAGCGGGCCAGCACGGTTCTTCAGAAATCGCTTTTCACACGTGAGAAATTAAGCGCGGCTCACGTTTCTCCGGAAGTAGTTGCTGAGTATGTTCTTTCCATCAGACGGCTTCCGGCTCAGTTTCTCTCTTCTAGTGTGCATTGAATTGTGGAATAGCTGGCCCGGGCCTGACGCCTTGGCACGGTCGTGATAGCGTGCCGTGATAGCTCATTTTCGAAGGATGTGGCACGGTTCAGCTCGCATTGGCTCAGTTTGCATTCAGATGTAATAAAACAAAATAACCGGGCCAGCACGGGCTGGCTCTGTTTGAATTATCCCATGTGAAATAAGTATTATCCCATGAGGGAGACAATGAAGGCTGCTTTGTGGCCCGGACCCCGATGGTCAGGTGACTTAAGGTCAAGTGTGAAAATTATATTGAGTGTTCATTGTCTTCGTCATAGGGTAAGCATCCGATAGGTATTCTATCTACAATACACTCTCTACGATATTTCATAAGAATATCCACACAAAAATGCCAAATATATCATAAAAAGTTCATTTCGATCTCACTTTATTTTCAGTTCTTGCAAAATTTTCTGCTGGAAGTTTCATTTTAACTCCACAAGATGGGCGTCGATATTGGTACCTATAGAAATAGAATCGGCCGGTGGAATAAGAGTCACTGCCCCCTATTACATCGTCGAAACAACAAGAGCAAGACAACTTTTGACTATATATCGTGGTTGACAGTCACATTCATCACCCTGGTCTCTAGTTCTCTGTATTTGATGTTTGTTGCCTCATTTGTATCTGAATATAGCCGACATGGAGCCAACTACAGTTTAGTGAAACCCTTTGATGCAACCATTGACCAGCGCAGCTTGTTTACTTGGATCGAGCAGAACCTCATCATGGGTGGCATCGAAATGAACCCAGGGCCCATTGACACACCATCAACTTCCACTGCAACTCCAGGTGAATAAAAAGTTTAAACATTACTAACATTTTAATGTAATAAAAAATGTGTTAATCTTATTTGTAACGTCCTAAAGGTGTCGTCACCTTCGCCCATAGGATCGTACAGAATACTCCCGATTCTTTTCTTTTTTTGACCACACTACATATTAAATGCTACTGGGTTATTTAATCTATTGTATTAATTCAATTTTAAATAAGTAATAGATATGTTGATATTTAATTACATTTCATTAGTTAGAGAAAAATTATCCCTTATAAAAGTAAAATATGAAAATAATAGTATGATACCAAATAAAATAAAATAATATACAATTGACCAATTACACATCTAAATTGATGTAATGAGGATTTTGCAGAAATGAATTGTAGATTTTCAAAAAGTGAAGACGTTGAAAAGTCTTGAAGAAATAACACAGTCTTCATTTCTTCATAATTTCAATTCCTTTCAAAATTTTCATTTCCACATCTACAGTTCGTTCCTGCAAGATCCTCAACTGTAATAGGGCTTGTAAATGGTGAACCCTATATACACTGCTTTGTAATGAAATTGCCCCACCAACAAGGAGTTATCCAACCTTATCTATATTTAATGGGGGGGGGGGTCGTCTACCTCCGACTAGTAAACGATTAGATGCATGCTCACGGGACATGACCATTTGCGTTGATACAGGGTGTCCGGGGGCCTCTATAGGCTCATCAGTTAACACATGTGCGAGACGTTCTATGCAATAGGGAGAAAGCAACTGCCTCGAGAACGTACAGTACAGTAATCTCCACAACGGTCGCAGTTCCGCAACGACGACTACGACAACCGTTCACGCAATTAACGGACTTTGAACGAGGTCGGATTATTGGCCTCTCAGAGGCTGGATGGTCAACCAGACGGATTCCTCTCCATGTGTCCCGGGAAGCATGGACGGTAGGCCGATGTTAGAGGCAATAGCGAGAGGAAGGCACTCATGCCAGAAGACCAAGCTCTGGGGCCCGGAGAAGCACATCAGCTCGTACCGATAGGCGGATACTGCGAACAGCGCTAGCGAAGAGAACCATCACCCTGCGGCAACTGCGCGACAACATCACTATTCCCGGTACTGCTCCAGTGTCACTAGCGACAATAGCACGCCGATTACACGCCGCGATAATGTCTGCCAGGCGTCCATTGTTGTGTCTTCCTTTGACACTTGAGCACCGCGCGATACGACTGCAATGGTGTGTGAACGAGTGGGCTGGCGAATGGGATCATGGTCTGGGGTGCCATCGGCTACGATACCAGAACGCCTTTAGTCACCATCCAAGGCACCCCTGACAGCAGCACGGTACGTTACAAAGATTCTGCAGCCCGTATTACTGTCCTTTCTGCACAGCATATCCGGCGCATTCTTTCAGCAGGATAACGCCAGACCGCACACGGCAAATATAAGCATGGCATGTCTGCATGATGTCAACTGCCTGCCTTGGCCCGCGAAGTCCCCAGACTTATCGACAATTGAGCGCGTGTGAAACATGGTGGGGCGTCGTTTACTATCACCCCGCAATTTCCATGACCTGATACAGCATGTTCACCAGGCCTAGGCAGACGTACCCTAAGATGGCATTCGCCTACTCCTGTAATATCAACTACAGCTGCGGCTGGAATAATCCTTCTCCATTTCTTGCTCATCAGCCTCTTGTATGTCATTTTCTATCTCAGTGGTTCCCAAATTTTTTCGACTTAAGAAACGCTTTCACAAAGATCTGAGTTGTGGGATTCCCTGACTTATAAATATGCACAAATATGCATACAATAATAGAAATCCGCCATTACGGAAAATTTTGGGGGAACCACGCCCCCCCTTGAAACATTTTGCGAACCCCCAAAAAGTTCACCTACCCCAGTTTTGGAAACGCTTTCGACTAGCGAACCCCTTTCACAAAGATCTGAGTAGCGCAAAACAATAACTTATAAATATACAAACATATATACGTAACAGCACCAATAATCCGTCATTACAGAAAACTTTTGGCGAACCCCCTGAAAGATGTTGCGAACCCCAGGTTGAGGATACACTGCCTTAGATATACCCTATAATACAATAAGTTTCAGCAACAGAATACAGTCTAATTGATTACTAATCACGTAGTATCTTTCAATGCATTCCAATGTAGTGTGGAAGTGACTAATAGATCTCATATCGGTGGACGTCATGCACTGAAGCGCGTGCATCCTGGGAGGCAAAACATCCTCCCACACGTACAGGCCACTATAGGCTACGCTCATTCACTGGCTTCTAATAAAGCATGACTAACTTCAGTTGTTTGCCGGACGAAAAAAAAACAAGCTTATATTCATAAACTCATTCTGAATAAAGGAGACGGTTTGCTTGGTCCATATAATTGCGGAAAATTGTTGCTATGACACTCCTGCGTTTTGACCGGAGATGGTTGGCTCGATATTTACAGCTTTCTCATCGAAACGCAGAGCATGTTTATGCTGTCTCATTCATAACAATTAATGCACTGCTGATCTGATACACAGTTTTTATTTCAGTCATCGGCTTCGTTGGCTAAGTGGTTGCATGATCACCTCTTCTGATGGCAGAGGACGTGGATTCGATCCCGGCCGAGTACGATGAGCATTCGTTCAGGGGGAGGGGGGGGGGAATCCTGAGATCATCTGCATCCTTCCGAAGGGAAGTAAAGCCGTTGATCCCGTGTAGTTGTTTGCCGGTTGCACGTTAAAGAACCCTTGCGAGGCAAAATTTGTGGCCTCTATAACATCATCTTGACATGACCATAGTTGTTGAAACGTTAATACCAACCGCACCAAACCAACATTGATGGTAAAAAAGCGGGATGGTCTGGCTGCTTTGATCTCCAGCCTCAATTAGAAAATTTAATCTGTTATATTTTCAATCATTTGTGGGGTTCAATCCTTATCGTTAGCTTGCAATCATAATATTCTTCGATCCTTTTCAAATGAGTGGCTTTTGAGAATGTTATAAAAAGCCACTCCAATATATAATTTTTTTTCTAGTTGCGCATCCAACTGCACAGCAGCTTGAAAGAATTATAAATAAATTAAAACAAACCAAATTTACACAAAAGTTCTCATTTTTTTTGTCGAGCAATGAAAGTGAGCCAGCCAAAACCACATAAAAACGGCAATCGCGACGATCCTTTAGCCTACCAAGGTGCGTGCGCACACAGAAACTATGACGTCATACTAATGTTTGTTTTTAAACATTGTGAGAGGTCTATAAATAATATTCTAATTATCTTTTGGCTTTCCAATGAGATGGTGTATGGAATGGTTGATTCTATTTAAGAAAGTTTCAGCCTAGTCTTATACTTTTCTAATAGGTGAAATTTGAAATTGGTAATAAATTTTTGTTTTGAAAATAAATATTTTGTTTCACAGCGGACTTAAGCGTGGTTCCCACATGCGTAAAAACAACGGCAGAAACCACAAAGCAGAAAAATTGTATGATGTCACTTCCTGTTTTCGTCTCTTCTGCCCGACTGAAAATTTCTGCTCTTTAGAGTTGGGTTGAGTTCAACTTTTGTGGCACAAGCAGGGCAGAAACGATTGCTCAGCCAATAGAAAACGATCTCTGCAGTGACGTCACAGTGACGTCCTCTCTCTCTCACAAAATAAAAATGTCGGACACTCAGCTCACAAAGGTGAAGAGGCCGAGAAAGAAAATTGATGTAGAAGCGCTAATAGAAGAGGTGGCGAAATATATATTTATTAATTAATTAATCAAATTAAATTGAATAAACAACAATTGAATGCAAAAATTCGATGTGATGATTGATGAGGAATGAACAAACTGCGTACGTACTGTGTGCAGTCGAAGCCGACTGTTTTGATCGATCGACGGCTTCGGTGCAGTGCATTTGTGTTGGGCAAAACTTCTGCTATTTTATCCTTTTGAGTTTCTGCCATGTGGGACACCTGCAGGAGCAGAAAGTAAAAAGGCAGGAAAAAATACGCCCTGGTTTCTGCTCTCTTGTTTTCTGCCAGTGGGAACCACGCTTTAGTTGTTTCATGACATATATTTCATGTGTTGCTCAGAAAATTCTGGAAAAGTTGTCAAGGGGACCAAAGCAAGCATTTTCTGTCAAAGAATGTGTGTACGGAAATGACTTTTTAGATTAGGTTAGGTTAGCTGGCGGTGATTACATTAAACGTCTGTCGATTCAGTAGTTGTCTCGTCGAGAGTCGTCTGTTTCCGTTCGCTGCCCTATACGTCTTGTGGATATCTGCAAGCTCTGGGTTTGTAAAGCGACGCGTGCCGTTGTAAATTCCAGCGGAGAAATTATACTTTTTTTCCCAGACGTCATCGACTGCCTCGCTTAAACGCGTCATTTCCGGACATACAATCTATGAAGGAAAATGTTTATTTTGATCTCCTCTACCACTCTGTAATATTCGGCCAGATATGTTCCGAACATGCTGACTAGTTGATTTAAGAATATTCTCATTCCTATTTTAAATATCTACATTTCGAGGATGGTTTTATATTTCTTAACACAGGGTATATTCATTCAGTTTCCAGATTGAATTTATTATACTGTACATGTGGTCTTAAATTTACGATGCTTGTCATTTTTTTATGCAGAAAAATTTATATAGCGTCTCCTGATAGCATCTTCATTATTTAATTACAATGTTGGGAACTATAAATTTAACTACAATGAGGATATTTCTTATTTATATTCAACAATAAGTGTATCCCTAACATCCGTTTCACCTCTTTAAAACAATTTGCAGGAAAATGCACGAAGGAAGACAAAAATATCGTCACTCAGAATCTCTCTCGAGAAAATTTACCTGCTTTGGCGAGAGAGCTCGACTTGAAAACGAACGACGTGGAGGATATCACCGTGCAATGCAATATTAATCTATCTGCTACAACACAAGAAATCGCCACTAGAATCATCGTCAAATGGGAACAACAAAAAGGAAGGGATGCCACACGCGAAGAGTTAATAGAAGCACTTAGAAAAATCGGAAGAATAGATGTGGCCGAGCTGCTCCTGCAAAGTGAGTAAACTACAATTACAGAAACACAGACAGACCTCGTCCTGATTTATTTAAAAATTATTGGTTAAACTTGTTGTCCTTTGTTAAAATGAAGAGACGACATCATTACGAGTGAGTTAGAGAAAAATTAAAATGTTCCAAAGAGCACATTTTAAGGGTAAAACATTATCTTTTTTCCAAAACTTCAGAAAACTCTGTGGATAATTTTCAAATGATGAAACACAGACCTCTTGTCCTCAACTATTTTTTATTTACTGGATGTACATTTTGGTTATTATGTAACGACCATTCAGAAGCAGAATACAAACAGTGTACGAGGGCGGTCCGATAATATAGGTATAGGTCAAATTATAGAAGACATATTCAAAGAAACAAATGTCGGCACAAATGTCATATATACTACAAAGTTTTGTTTATTTTTCAACGTAGTCGCCGTGAACATTTAAGCATTTGTCCCAGCGCTTCACCAGTTTAAACATTCCTTCACAGTACGTTTCTTGTCTCAAATTAACAGGATATTGTCGAATTTCAGCTTGCAATCTTTCTTGGTTAGGGAATTGTTTGCCCGATAAAAAATTCTTTAGATGACCGAAAAAGAGGAAATCGGACGGACCGTCAAGAATCTGATAATTTTCCGCCATGTGTGAGGATCTCGGTATGTTTCTAAGGCGCTCTGGATCATCACCCAGTTCCGTCCTCTCTTCTTTAAACTTCTTATACCATACACAAGTATCTTTTAGGCTTAGAAACTTCAGTCCATATACTTTAATCAACCTGCGATGAATTTCGCTTTGATTTACTATTTCACCTTGGAGAAATCTGATTACTCCTCGAAGTTCGACTTTGACATATTTGTCGAAAACACCGGTCATTTTGTCCACTTGCTGTACGCCAGGTATTGACTCAACGAACGAACCGTTTCAGTGATAACTACTACTGACATGTCCTCATTATGTCGTAGCTGCGCGCGCAGGCCTCGTATGACCGTCCCCTGTATATTATCGGACCGCCCTCGTGTATCGTTATCTCTTTTTAATTTTTCCATTCAACTTTTTCAATGCATTCCTTCTTATCTTAACTCACCTTTTCGTACAATGAATCAAGATCTATATGGAATACAGTTAACGCCGTCTGAGAGGAAAACTAACTATCGCCCCATCTGTTATTTTACATTTAAAAACTATTACTAGTTCAGAATTTAAAAACTTCAACTTATTAAAATTTGATGGTCTTTATTTTATTCAACTAGCTCAATTTATATATAAAATCAGGTATAAAATATACAATATTAGAACCTCCCCCCATGATAACCAGTCCATATCATCACTATATGACAAGAGAGAGAAATATAGTAATCCCATTTTATAGAGTGAATTACTTAAAGAGATCAATTTCGATTTCAGACGCTATATGTTGGTGAAAATTACCTGTGGAACTTCGGGAGGCACCTTCTCTTCAATTCTTTAAACGTCGTCTCCTTAAAGACATTCGCTCGGGCCTAATTACATCTAATTTAACTTCTCTTTACTCTTAATTGAAACCGATTTACATAGTCCTCTGTTTATTTTGCTGTTTTTATTATTATAACTAGCTGATATACCCGGCGTTGCTCGGGCTCTTTTTTGATGAAAGTTTGCAATATCTGAATGGGAATATACAGTAAAAATTAACACATTAAAACAGTAAAAATTCATATAGAAAAACCGAAAATTTTTTTTTTAAATGTTCATAATGGATAGCCCTCTAACAGTTCTCCCCGGTTCGTGTTGGAATGTTCTGTATAGCTGAGCGATTTTATCATAGTTCCGGAGAAATAAACCATTAAGGAATGACATAACCAAGTACCGAAAGGTTAAACTAAATCATTCGCGGAACTATATTCTTGACATTGGAAGTTTCTATGTTAACATTGGAAGTTTCTAATGGACCATAATGATACCATTAAACCACGTACTTTTGAAATAATTTCAACTATCATTAATATTACGTTATATTCATTCATGACATTTCATTCTAAGTCGTTTGATATATTACGTGCTATATTTTAGCATTGAAAGTTCCAATGAACCATAATGGTTCCACTAAACCAGGTTCCTTGAAACCAATTTCGACTATCATTAATTTTACGTTATATTCATTCATGCACATCATTCCAAGTCGTTTGATATATTACATGCCATATTTTAGCACTGAAAATTTTTGAGGGTGTCATAAGGGTACCATTAGAGCACGTGTCATTGTTTCGATTTCAACCATTTACAAAATGGTTCATTACCGGAACCATATTTATTAATTGGCAAAAATAGTAATTATACCCGCTTCTATCTCGTCATTACGATTTGTTTGACATATTAATTAATATATCTCTCCTTTGAAAATTGCTAGGTGGGGTCGTAAAGGTACCATTTGTGCACGTGCTACTGAACAGACTTAAATAATATTTGTGATTGGTTCGTGCCATGAACCATATTCATCGACTGACGAAAACAGATTTTGAGAATCTTTGATAGCCTCGGAGGAGTTAGAGTTACAGACGGACAGACAGACAGACAGACAGACAGACACGTCTCCCCACAGTGATAGCATAAAGCACCTTTCGGTAGTTAATAATGTGTGGAATAATGTGTATGGCTACGAAAGAGCGAGGAAATAGAATGAAAATGATACAATAGTTTGATCTGACGTTTTTTCAGCCCTGGCTATGGCTGTAAATTTATGTGACCTGACTTTATCTAAAACTTTAACAATTCCAAAATTCTCTTCTTGGATGGCGATGTATGTACATTATCATTTGTGTCTGTGTACACTGCAATTCCAACAATTGATAAACTGTTAGGAAATAAAGAAATTAAACTGGAGCAAACTGCAAGCATCAGGCAAAAGAAAAATGGATGGAAAAATTCTGCGAATTGTATTCGAACCAAGAACCTCGATTGTCATGGTCGACACCTCTAGTAATTGGACCATGGTTTCTTAATTGAAGAGGTTATGAGTCATAACTTATGACACTCCTGTTTAAACGCGATCCCGCTATTATTTTGTCCACCAGATGGCAAAACATCGCAGTATAATGAGATATACAATAGAATTCAACATATAAAGCAGAAGTTATCGATGTTTATTTTAAGGCACAGCTAGTTTGACATTTTAAGCTTTTTATTTTAAATAAATGATTCAAAATGATGCATAAAAATTTATTAAATGGAGCATAGACTGCTCGTTCGCCATCTACTTTCGGTACATCTTCTGGTTCGCGCCGATAGCATTGAAACAGTTACGAGTGTCATAACCTCTTCAATTATGAAACCATGAATTGGGCTATAGCAGACACCTGAAGAGCCACGCTGTCACTAAGTGTCTTAAAGACAACCAAGTAGTGTTTGGTGTTTGCTCCAGTTAGATTTCTTTATTTCTTATTGCGTGTTCGTCAAACTTTCTGATGGTTTGGATAGGAAAAATTCACGATTTGTGAACCGGGTGCCCACCTCCCATTGAGCTTTCCTTCTTGACAACTTGGTTGTTTTTAAGACACTTAGTGACAACATGGCTGTTCAAGTGTCTGTGATAGCCTAATTGATTGAGACGTCGACCATGACAGTAGAGGTTCCTGGTTCGAATTTTTCAAAATGGACCTATAAGAAACACACATAGACCTATCTGTTAGCTATGCATTTCAAAATGGCTAGACCAAGCGTGATGAAATTTTTCACGCTAATTCCGATGGAGCCTGGGAAGGTTTTAGGTAGGTCATGGTGGAGAGCACACTCTAAAATTCGTTACCCCCTTCCCTAAAAGAGGTTAATTTGGTTAATTATGCAGTGCCACACCAGTAAATGTGTTACGTTTGTAGTGCAACACCAGGTAATGTGTTAAACTGAAAATGAATCTTATATAAAAGCTTATTTTGTTTTTAAAAATCTCATGTCGACAGTGCTCTTCTCCGTATTTTTAAGGTCATGTGTGCACTATTTCATCAAGATTGGAATAAAACTGTAGATTTGTATAAGAGACAAATATACATACATACAAACAACCATTTTTATATACTGTATATAGATAGATTATAAAGCACCGCGATACATACCCCCTCACCAATGCAACGAATTGCTCGACGATGCACATGAAGCCTCGTGTTTGATTTAATAAAATGAAATAATAAATTAAGGAAATGGTTATTAATTACTCTAGACATTTTGTACTGGAAGACAATTAGCTAATTGTAATAATCTATTTTAAAAACTACACTACTGTTTATAAAAATCGCAACACCCTGATGGAATGGTCTAATCCATATGCAATTTGCAATATTTGCATACAATGGGTCAGAGTATAAATGATTAGATTTTCAGAGTAATTGCTTGAAAGAACACCATGCCTCGACGACGACGAAGGGTACATATCAACAGCTGACAGACTTTGAAAGAGGACGCATAATTGGTCTGCGTGAAGCGGGATGGTCGTATGGTGACATTGCTGCTCGTGTAGGACGTAATGCAACGACAATTATGCGTACATGGAGGCAGTGGAGCGAAGAGAACAGGGCACACCGAAGACCAGGCTCAGGAAGACCCAGCACGACAACACCGCGAGATGACAGACACCTCTATCGCATGTGTGTAGTAGATCGTACAGCCACTTCCACAATGTTAGCACAACAGTGAGGTGCTACAGTAGGCAGGAAAATGTCTGCTAGCACTGTACGACGCCGTTTGATTTCCAGAGGATTGATGGCACGAGTACCATTGTTGCGGATTCCTTTGACTCAAAACCACCGGCGCCTCAGGTTGCAATGGGCTCATCAACACCAACAGTGGCAAGCTGAATGGCAACAAGTTGTGTTTTCGGATGAGTCAAGGTTTAACTTGCAGCACCATGACGGCAGGATACGAGTCAGAAGACATCCTGCGCGACCTTCCAGAATGCATCCTGCAGCGTCATTCAGGACAAACGCCAGGGGTGATGGTGTGGGGTGCAATCGGTTGCCATGGCCGTTCCCGTCTGATCAGAATCCATGGCAATCTGAACAGTGACCGGTACATCAGGGAAGTTGTGCAACCCGAGGTCATCCCCTTCCTGCAGAACCTTCCAGGCGCTGTATTCCAACAGGACAATGGCCGACCGCATGTGGCCAGAAATGTCCTCGCCTTTTTCCAAGAACATCAGACGCCCTTGTTCCCCTGGCCTGCTCGTTCACCAGACATGTGCCCAATCGAACATGTGTGGGACAGGGTTGCTCATCGATTGGCTCGTCAGACTCCTGCAGCAGCAACTGTGGATGAACTGTATACCCGTGTAGACAGAGCATGGCAGGACATTCCCCAGGCCCTTATTCAGAGCTTGTTTGACTCAATGCCACGACGTTTAGAGGCTGTAATTGCATCCCACGGTGGTTTCACCCGATACTAATGTGACAATAAAACGCATTGTATTGACCTGAAAATCTTTTCTCACCCATGATATGCAAATGCTCCAAATTTAATGCAGATTGGGCTATTCCATCAGGGTGTTGCGATTTTTATAAACACTAGTATAAGTTTGTTTAGAAATTGAGAAGCCATTCAATTGTCATCTGCTGCTGTCTATTTCATCTGAAGTGGATTCGTGCTTATTGCTGTGAGTGGTTAAAGAAAGAAGTTCCGTTAAGCGCATTAATACACCGCTTTAACAATGGAGTCCTTGTATGGATATGTGTGCTCAAATTTTTTCGTTTTCGTGGTTTATTTTGAAAGAAACAAAAATCCGCACTCTTAGTTTGCAAGCATCTATTGTAGCTTCAATTGAGTAACATATTTCAATTTGGTGGAAATATGTGACATACAGGGTGATTCAGTCAATTTCTGACCAAATGTACTCAAATGTATTATGTTTTATTGACCCATTAATGTTTACTAACTTAGCATTTCAGTATGAAATTTTCGGCAGTTCGGAGTTTTTATTCCCGTGGAAAAGTCTTAATGATATGCTCAATGTGACCACCACGAACGTTTTGAACTGCTCGAAGCCTATTGGTGAAGTTGTTCATAACTCTTTCCAGGATTTCTGCATCCACAAGGGTGCAGCAGTCGACGATGCTTTGTCGCAGCTGGTCAACGGTTCTTGGTGCTGTAGTGAACACACTGTCTTTAAGGAACCTCCAGAGATAAAAATCACATGGGTTTAGGTCAGGACTCTTAGGGGGCCAAAGAAAGCCACCCCCGAATCGGTCTGGAAACCTGTTTGAAATGACACGATTTCCGAATTTCTGATTGAGAAAGTCTAGCACTTCATTGGTGGTGTGAGACCTAGCCCCATCCTGTTAAACCATTGATGTCGAAGCGGTATACGCCTCCTTCGCAGCTCGGGAATGAAGAAGGTTTCCAACATGTTAAGGTAAGCCTGTGACGTTACTGTGCCCTCAAAAAAGAACGGACCAATGATGCCTCTTTTGGAAATCGCGCACCAAGCGTGATTGGATGAAGCACCAGTCACCTTTCGTGGATGAAGAGATTACTTATGGATCTCATGAAGGTGTCCCAAAAACGAACGTTGTGTTTATTAACGTCACCTGACAGAT
This sequence comes from Rhysida immarginata, assembly GCA_023313115.1. Classification (NCBI taxonomy): domain Eukaryota; kingdom Metazoa; phylum Arthropoda; class Chilopoda; order Scolopendromorpha; family Scolopendridae; genus Rhysida; species Rhysida immarginata. The sequence goes on from JAHWFO010043718.1 coordinate 192,842, forward strand.
GGAAGAAGGCCTCATCTGACACCCACAGGTTCTCCACAATGTCCTGATTGGCTTCCATTTCTGCACCAAACTCCATCGCAAATTGTTGTCGCTTCCGTCTTCCAGTGTCTTAAACTCCTGATAAACATGGATCTTATACGGGAACAGGTTAAATTTTTCTCGTGGTATACGACAGCCCTTCTTCAACGGACAGGCGGCGAACAGGTTTTTTGGTAAGGGAATCGACCAACTTTGTGCGAACATTTTCGACAACTTCGGCCGTTCGAACACGAGCTTCGCTCCCGCTTTTTTCTTGCCTCTAACACATCCAGTGGCACGAAATTGCTTGACCAAATTCATGATTGTTTGCCTGCCTGGTGCGTCTCGACACTTATACCCCTTCCGGAAGTTCCTTTGCATGGTTATAGGTGATTTTGTCTCGAAATACCATTCGACAACCTTGCATTTCTGCTCTGTTGATAAAGCGGGCGCCATTTTTCAACAATATGATTTTCATGTAGTGCCGTTGCAACAATACAAACTCCAACTATTTAGAAATTCGATATGGCGTTCATATTCTTTCAATTGTTTATCCCTAATGCACGTCATTGGAGTGAAATGGCCAGAAATTGACTGAATCACCCTGTACATGTTCGAGAGATTCCCTTGTAAGTATTGTATATGTGGCCAAAGTGGTTTGTATGAAATTGGACGTTTGTAGTGTTGGATAAAGTTGGTTTGGCTTTATTCTCTTTTAATAGGGATTATTTAATGTAAGGTTGAATGGTTCTGATAAGCGTGATAGATATACATTGGTTTTAGAATTTTAAAGTTTGTTTTGAAATATTTCTTGGTTTATGGTAGGTACTTTATAGAGAATGTGTAGTATTAAATACTTAGGTAAATGGTGTACAGAGATTGAGTAGGAATTTGGAATTGAAGTCTTCTATTGTTGATGGTTAGTTTTTGGTTGGAATTTTTGCTGTTTTTTATGTGGTTTGATTGCCGCATTTTGAGTGGTATTGTTGATAATGTTGTGGCTACATTTGAAATGAATGTGCGTAGTTGAAAATGATGCTTGTAATCTATTTATAATGTTGAATAAAGCTACTGTTTTTTTTATTTATGCTTGCTTTTAAATGGTGTGCACAGAAAATTTCTATGCAAGATGGTCATTTCTATGAAATTTCTATGTATATGGAAAAGCATTAAAGAGTGAATATAGCAAGTCTCACGCATGTGCAGTGTACTAATAGAACCGAGAATGCATTGATTCTTTTGGATTCTATAATGAAAATGGGTATTGATGTATCAATATTAGTTCTTTTATAGAGCTTTGTCCATTGCGGAAATTTTATGGATAATTGATGTATGGTGGTGGAGGAGTTTGTTAAAAATAGTAAATGGAATAAAGAAGTGTAATTTATCCTGTGCCATTTTGGAATTGGATACTGGTTGTGTTGGATAAGGTTGGTTTGGTTTTGGTATGGTTTGATAGGGATTGCATACCGCAAATTTGAATAATATTGATTAGTCATGATACTAGTATCTCGAAGTAATTTTTAAAATATGCTTCGGGTTTTTTTTAATGGGGTTCGGTTGGCACAATTATTAATAGTAAGGTTGACAATGTTGTTGGCTACCTTTTAATTGAAAGTGAGTGGTTGAACGAAATGTTTGTATTGAAGTTATGGTTTTTTGGGGTGCATGTTTTGTTTTTTTGTATATATTTGTGTTTTAAAAAATTATGTAATTGGATACAATGATGTGAAACAAGTTCAAGGTCACTCTGACTTGGTCTGTATAAATACAAATGAAATAAAATTCGATTTCAATGGAATTGCCTCGTAAGTGATAACAACATTGAGTATCCTAATAAACTGGCCGCTCAGTTTATATGATTTGTTCAGTGTACTATTTCATACGCTTCCACTCATTAATTAAGTATTCCACGTGACGATAATGAGTGAGATACCAAGTTGGTCCTGTTTAAAATACGATAACAACAAAACAACAATAAAATAATAATAATAATAATAATAATAATAATAATAATAATAATAATAATAATAATAAAATTCTTGTAAATACCGTGCAATAAATTGTAGATTGGTGACAGTGTTGAGCGCTATTAGGTCGACTTAGAAGCCGAAGAAAATCCCCATCAAGACCTGTTGGATCATGCGTATATGGACTCATTACCTCCACAGCACGTACAGCTTAAGAAAGATGTTTCCACCAGATGGAGCAGCATTCTTTCAAAGACAAGCATCATTGATTTTGCGTCCAAAGTACTTTTCTTGTATTTCTTGATTAATTCCACATTTACATAACGAACACAAAATCAATATTAAAGGGACCGGTAGTGTAATCTGACTATTTTTGAAATCATAGTACCTCAAAGGGAAACCTTTCATGACCAAATGGCGAATGAAAGATGCAATTCAAAGCAATACAGCGGAAATTTCAGAAGATATGGTCTAACAAGCTTGCGGAATTTCAGTGACAAGCTTGTGGAGTAAAAACACATTAGTATGACGTCATTTTTATTTAATTAATAAAATGTAGACTTTCTTCTTCATCTACCAGTCTTTTCAGTTATGATACATAAAAAAATGGCACTTCATTTGCTAAAAAAAAAATAAACAAAATTTTATAACAAATTACAATTTTATAACTAAGATTTCAACAAAAAACATCAGGTTCCTGCCTGACTCGGCATATGAGACACGCTGCAAAACGATGGCTATGGCATTTCTCCGTTCAGCTACGCTCTGCTTTCTGTTTGAAGGAGCATCATATGTCTACACGTTGCGGATTGTTATACAAGATTCACTTCTCGTCACACGTCAATAGTGAGTTTTCTTCTGCAAGCAAAACGAGTGAAAAATAAATGGACAAACGTTTTAATTTCTTGTCATAGTTGCTCAAGTCATAGGATACCCATTTATTCAGTTTGTAAAATGCGCAATGTTGTTTTAAATGTTCACAAAACAGTTGGAAGACCAATTCTAACCCTGGATGCGAGGTCTCGTGACTTTAGCCAGGGATTATTTTGACGCACTAATAATTATTACGGGGATTTTTTGAGAAAAAGGTCCAAAAAGTTGAAGACCAAAAGACCTTTCTCTCCTACGTACTATTTCCAAAATTGAAAAAGAACTCTCTATTCTTTCGCTTCAGAGGACCTTAACAAGGTTTCTAAAAGTCACGTGACAGATAGTACCGAGGTTGAAAACAAAATCTGAAAACATTGTACTCAAGAAATCGTACAATATACAGAACGTTTCAAAAGGTATAATCCAAACTTCACACAGAGGTAGGAGGCATGAAGGTGAACAAAGTCTTTTAATATATGAGGGATTGGAACTCAACCATTGTCTCAAGTTAATGGGGGGAGCAAATGACAAGTGATGGCAAACACAAAACAGATTGCAGTTCTTTGGCAATGAACGCGAGAGTCAACGTTTGAGTTATGGACAGATACACAACTCAAGTGCTATCAGCAGTGTATATCAGATACACAAAGTTTGGCCCCCGGCTATTATGGGGGTAATAGCAGGCCCCATGTACGCTTTCCTAATAGAGTTGTGCCCCATCATCAAACATTTATCCGAATACTTAACAACCTACGAGAATGTGGTGCATTCCCAGCTGCACATCATTTCGGTCGACCAAGTTCGTTGAGAACTTCTGTCATCGAAGATGAGATACTACATCCCCCGTCTAACAAATGAGCCAGCATTGAGTACACGTGCTCTTGCTCATCAGCTGGGCGTGGATCATTTGACTGTGTGGCGTGTTGTCCATACACATCATTTGCATCCATATCATTATCAGAGGGTCCAGGCCTTAGGCATCAATGTTCATCAACCTCGTTTGGACTTCGTGAGATGGTTCCAGCAGCAATTTGACTTGCAACCTGCCTTGACGTTAACTTGGCAACGGCTGAGTTTCGACCCCTCATGTATTGACAAAATTTGTTCTCCTTCATGCCTCCTAACTTTACCTGAAGTTTGGAGTATATCTGTTGAAACACCCTGTATACTTCTTAGGAGAAAAGTCACGGACACGGCAGTGTTTCTAACCAACATCTAACATTAATTCATACATACATATTGAATAGTTATAAATATATTCATATCACAGCTACTGTTTCATTCTATTACTTAGCAATAAAAGTATGTCTATTTACTAACTAGATGTCATTGTAGGAAAATTCATTAATTATACAAGTTCATATGTTTTATAATTCCTAAAGACCAACATTATAATGCATTACTCTTCTTTCTTTCAGGGCGAGAGAATTTGCAAGGAAAAAGAGCGCGACCCAAGGAAAAGGAGCGCAACCCAAGGAAAAGGAGTGAGTTAAACCCAATCATATACATAATCAATTTATATATAGGCTAAAATTTTTAGCTGTTGTCCTACAAATCTATCAAACGAAATGAAAATAAAAAGTATTAAATATTGACAAAGACACTAAACTCCCTTTGGAGCTCCATGGAGACACTTAACTCCCTTTGAGCTCAGAATACTGTAAAAAACCTGTCCTAACTGCCACTTTTGTTTGATCCCGCAGAAACTTACATGGGAAATCTTTAGCATAACGACCACCTGTCTAACGCGATCACCAACCGGAATTTTGATCCCTTATGTATACAGGGTGATTCAAATCGTGTGTAAAACAATTTAAGGAGGTATTAAAAAGGTCATGGTAAACACAAAAAGTCCTCAATGGTAACACAATGAGCCAAAACTGCTTCTCCACAAAAATGGTTCATTGTTTTACCATTGATTTTTTGTTTTTTTTTGTTTTTTATGTTTTTTATTTTGTTGTGGATAAGCGGTTTTTGCTCATTGTATTACCATTGATGTTATTTATCCACAGTTAAGGTAGTTTCGTTTTTTATTTTGTTATATACAAAAAGTCCTATTAACATGGGTCCAATTTTTATTTCTTTTCAAGTTACGAGAAATGTTCAAAGTGGCCTCCTTCAGCCTGAATGCAAACTTTGCATCGTCGAGTAAGTGACTCGTATACGTTTGTTATTGCCTCATGATCACGTCTAATTTCGTCAGCCGATGCTATTATTAATCTGGGCACTAATTGTGCCCGTGTGTCTATGTGGACACTGTACACCATTTGTTTCCAATGTCCCCACAGATATTAATCCATTGGATTAAGGTCCGGTAAGCGAGATGGCTATGCAATTGGCCCATTGCGCCCAATCCATGTGTTAGGTAACTGCATGGTAAGCCAATCAGTAGCAACTCTAACAAAATGAGGAGGGGCCCCATCGTGTTGGAACCACATCTGTTGACGGATTACAAGAGGTGTATCATCTAAGAATTAATGCGGTCTGTTTTCCAGGAAATCGGCATATATCTGGGCATTCAGACATTTCTGCAGACACTCCAGCTCAAGTAGTTGGCCATTGAAAATGCCCGCCCACACATTTACATTAAAACGTTGCTGGACTCCGTGTGGACTTTGAAAAGAAATAAAAATTGGACCCATGTTAATAGGACTTTTTGTGTGTTTACCTTGACTTCTATAATACCCCCCTTAAATTGTTTTGCACACGATTTGAATCACCCTGTATAAACGCATACATATACTAAAAAACTATTTATAAAGACCATTTATGCAACCAATCAGATCCTACTTATCTGCTAATTACATCACTATTCTGTAATCAATACTCAAGGGTCAAGAGATATAAAAATGCAACCATTGGTTCTTTTAGCCTACTGATATCGTTTGCTATGTTAAACAAATGCAAGGGCATGTCTCTGGAGAAGAAATATTGCTCCTAAATCACTGGAGATGTTTCCATAAACATAAAGTCCGATTGGTCGCAATCGTTTGAGTGCATTTGCAATAATCATGTCTAAAAATAATGGCGTGTGGAATGAAAATGGAGGACGAAATTCAAGAAATTTAACTCTTTTAGCTGTCTGGATAATCGAACGCTTTTAATCTTAGTCGCTAATGACGAAGTTTCAATTTCGAATAATCATCATCAAAACTGTTTGAAAGCACAAACAGATAGAATCGCTTCGCTTGGAAAGTGTTCAACCATGCAATGTGACCTGTTGGCGACCAGTCGAACTTTATGCAAAAACACCCAGCAATGTGCTCGAAAAATATTTTAAAGATTTAATTTTCACTTGGATGCAAACAAAGTAATTTATATAAAGAAATAAACCCATCTCTGTTCAATTATGTTATTGATTTGTAAATTTTTAAAATTAAACTTGACTATAATGACCACTTTCGCTTGGTCCCGTGGATGGTCTTTACAGCCATGTTCTACTGAATTTAAAAAGTAGGCATTAGAAACAAATGTTCGCATAGGCAATGGAATCATTTCTTTCAAAACTTGTGCAAAATTCCGTGACCTGGCTTCGAACCAGAGATCCGAGTATCTAGAAATTCTTTCTCCAAATATGCTAAATACCACTAAATCTTCAAACTTAAAGCCAACAGATCCAACTGCTTATCATTAAACTTGTACTTTGGAGATAAATAAGCCTCAATATACAAGTGTCCGCACTGGCTCAGATGCTACACCGGAAACTATGAACAATACATAGTCTTGCCACCTGTGTATATTAAGTATTTCTCTTCTGAATGAATATGTATGCAGGGCGAGTCTGATACCCTGTCACAAACTTCGCGTGCGTAATCCCCATGGCCAAATAAGAAACAAATATCCTATCAACATGCGTTTGAAACCCAATGGCTAACGATAAAAATGGCGTCCAAATGTGGTTGCCCCTGTGAGGTTTGTTTTGCCAAATGACGTCCATGTGCTTCAACACAGGCGTGCAGACGTCTCTGAAAAGAACGGCGAACAAGTTCTAACACTCCTGTGCGGTTCCTAATAACATCAAATTCGGCGACACTGCGGTCACATAGCTCATTCGCATTCTGAACGGATGTTGCATACTCGTTATCCTTAACATGCCCTCTCAGATAGAAATCATGCAATTGGGGTCGGGAGAACGAGGAGGCCATGCCAATGCACCCACACATCTAATCCATCTTGCGGGAAAGCGATCATTCAGAAAGTGACGTGCAACCTGTGAGAAACACTGAAATGTACCAGAGCGCCATCGTGCATAAACCACATGTCCACTCGCCACTGCAAAGGAGTGTTCTCTAGCACCTGCGACAGGATGTTGTGTATCAACTGTTCCAAGAAAGTCCGGTATAATGGTCCGGTCAATCTCGCAGGCAAACGTAAGGGGCCGATAAAGTTATCCCCGATGATCCGGCCCAAACGTTTTTTAAAACGTGTTGATGGCGCCCTTCACGAAGGACATGTGGATTGTCGTGCGCCCACACATGCACATTTTGGGAGTTGAACACTCAGAGTTCTTTGCGACGAACTCTGGATCTTGAGCACATCTTGTCAGCCACCATTGCGCAAACGCTACTCGGAGGGGAAAATCGGCAGCAAGTAGACCCTGAACACGTTGTAAATGATATGGGTAGACACGATCCTCGTGAAGAACACGACAGACGGTCTTCCGGCTGACACCTTCTTCGACGGCTTGCAGAATCCTCCGGTCGAGGTCAGGTTTCCTCGCAGTACGGTGCCTACAGCAGCCGTCACCAACTGTACGAAATTTCTTTGCTCTCGCGGTCGTTGGTCAATGCGAGAAAAGGTTCAGCTACAAGGTACTTGCCGTTGAGGGAATGAGTCGTGATACAAGCGTCGGGCTTCGTGAGTATTTCCATTCGCACGTAACACAAATCCATATCCGCCATTCAGTAAAGGTGTAATCACCCTCCATTTTGGAGCTCACGTTTCACAGTATAAAACAACGACTCTGTACAGTACATGAATGGTCGTGTATTTGAACATCTGATATACCCGTGGAGAAATATAGCGTTCCGCAAGGGCGTCAATGTTGATTAACATAGCTTCCCTCTTTCCGGCGCGTGCACTGTACTCTACGCATTCTGCATGGAAACACTGGGGACCATTATCGACAATTTCGGTGACCCGCTCATCAGGCAACCTCAAAGCGGCATCCACATTTGGACGCCGTTTTTCTCGTTAACGGTTGCGTTTCAGACCCATGGTTGATAGGACATTGGTTTCTTATTTTGTTTCTTGATGGGGAGTACGCATGCGAAGTTTGTGACAGGGTTTTAGAATCACCCTGTGTATAAAGTGCCAAATATTTGTGAAGCTTCTACATGATGACAGGCACGATTAAATGACTTGAATGCAGTAAAAGAGTTGGAGCTACTGAGTTCGGGTCATGGCATTTCGAAGATAGAGGCGAAGTCTGGATATTTGCGTGCAACCATTCCAATGCTGTTACATCACTACAAGAATTTCGGCAAAGCGTCAAACTTTCAAAGCACTGTTGCTCATAAAAGCATTGGATGAAGGTTACTAGAATCAACCGGCACGAATCATGTTAACGTTGTCAAGTACGAAATTCAGAAAATCTAAATAAACTCTAAATCTATAAATATACTGAATGAAAGCCAACAGATGCACATTTCGGGATTGCATATTTCAAGGGGGTTAAGTAATGTATATGTATCAATTAATAAATATTAATATAGAAAGTTTCTACATGTTATAAATTCATTTTCATTCTCTCCTATGTACTATTTCCAACATTGAAAAAGAATTCTTCAGGGTGAATACAAAAGTCTGAACCCCCCCTTTTATTTTTTGAACCGAACCAGATATGTCAATTTTGATGAATCCAATGAATAGGAAGTTGTGGGTGGCCTATACCATGGTGCACTTTTCATCATCCCAAATATGCGAATTAGGACACATTCAAAATTTATCTCAAAAACCGTAAGGAATAGAGAAAAAAAACCCAATTGCAAACTTGTTCAGCATAAAAAAACAAACAAAACAAAAAAAAATCATCCAAATCGGACCAACCAATCACCCACAATCACGTGGTGAACTGTTTGTAGCTTTCAAACAGTCACACTGCACAAACAAGTTACTTCAAACAGTTTACTTGTAAAATCAGCCCGGTAGCATTCTGCAGTCAGTGTCCCATCGTTAAAATACGGTCCAACCACAGTGTCATTTTACAATCCACATCACACATTGATTCTCCAGTTCACTTGATGAGTTGCTTCTCGCAGACATCGTGGGTTTTCGTCTGCCCAATGATGATAGTTGTGCCTGTTGATAACTCCATCCCTGGTGAAATGGTCCACAACGCCTCATGAATGAAGTTTGGATTGTCATCCAGGCAGGTAAGTAACCAGTTGCAGAAGGCAGCCCTAGCAACATAATCCAATGGCAGTAACTCCTGGTGACAATGAATATGGTATGGGTGAAAATGATGTTGAGAACAGTTCTCTGATGGCACCCAACATCTGCAGCAATTGCTGCGCTGCTTGTGTGGGGGTTTGCAGCAACTGCTGCCAGAACTAGTGTTGTTGTATCCTCGTAGCCTTGTGCCCTTGGTCTTCCTCGTTCTGCATTACCATTCCCTGTAGCCTCGAATCTTTGAATAATGTGACGCATTGTTTGACGAGATGGATGGCGTTCGTTAGGGTATCTGTATCGATACAACCTAACTGCAGCATGTAGGTTTCTCCTTGCCTGTCCGAAGCGGAAGATCATGTTGAGCTTGCCATCCTGGAATTCTTCTGTCTTCTGTGTGCTGAAAATGCCTTTTATTGCTTTTCCGCATGAAAGTGAATATGAGTGTGGTAATTTATGTTAATTTTTTGATTTGCATGCTTTACATGGTGGAAATATCAACGTTCAGTTTTCCTTGTGCAGTTCACCACGTGATTGGTTGGTCCGATATGGATAATTTTTTTTGTGTTGTTTGTTTTTTATGCTGAACAAGTTTGCAATTGGTTTTTTTTCTCTATCCCTTACGGTTTTTGAGATAAATTTTGAATGTGTTCTAATTTGCATATTTGGGATGATGAAAAGTACACCATGAGATAGGCCACCCACAACTTCCTATTCATCGGTTTCATCAAAATTGACATATCTGCTTCGGTTCAAAAAATAAAAGGTGGGTTCAGACTTTTGTATTCACTCTGTATATTCTTTCGCTTCAGAGGACCTTAACAAGGTTTTTAATAGCCACGTGACAGATAGTACCGAGGTTGGAAATAAAATCTGAAAACACCGTACTCGAGAAATATATAATATACATGGTGTTTCAAAAGATATAATCCAAACTTCACACACAGATCAGAGGCATGAAGGTAAACAGATTCTGTTAATTCATGAGGGGTTGGAACTCGACCGTTGTCAAGTTAATGGGGGAGCAAATGACAATTGGTAAAACAAACACGTCTGTCAGCGTTTAAGTTATGGACAGATACACTGCTCAAGAGCTAGCAGACATGCATGGTACAGCTGGGAGTAACAGCAAGTCCCACGTACGTACGTTTTTCGAATCGAGTTGTGCCACATCATCAAACATTTATCCGAAGACATAATCCACGAAAATGTGGTGCATTCCAAGCTGCATATCATTTCGGTCGACCGAGGTCGTTGAGAATTCCTGACATCGAAAATGAATCACAATGAATCGCAATTACTGTTTCATTCTATTTCTTAGCAATAAACGTATGTCTGTTTACTAACTAGTTCATGTGTTTTATAATTCCTTAAGAGCAACATTAAAACGTATTAATCTTCTTTCTTTCAGGGCGAGAGAATTTGCAAGCAGGAAAAGCAGAATTCATCGATCCCCGGATTAAACGTGAGTGAAACCCAATCATATATGTAACCAATTTATATATGTGCTAAAATATTTAGCTGTAGTTTTACAAATCTATCAAAAGAAATGAAAATACGCAGAATAAAATATTGACAAAGACACTAAACTCCCTTTGGAGCTCCATGTACTTAATAATGTAAAAACCTGTCCTAACAGCGGGACTTTGTTTGATCCTGCAGAAACTTACATGGGAAATCTTTAGCATAACGACCACCTGTCTAACGCGAACAGCAACCGGAATTTCGATCCCCTATGGATGTATAAGTTTAACATATACATATATAAAAAAACCTATTTATAATCACCATTTACGCAGCCAATCAGGTCCTACCTGCTAATTACATCACTATTCTCTAACACTCAAGAGTCAAGAGATACAAAAATGAAACCACTGTTTCTTTTAGCTTACTGGTATCGTTTACTATGTGAAACAAACGCAAGGGCAGTTCTTTGGGGAGGAAATATTTCTCCTAAATCACTGGCGATGTTTCCATAAACATAAAGTCCGATTGGTCGCAATCGTTTGCAAAAATCCTGTCTAAATATAACGGCCGCTCGCTCTAACTGGTCGAGTAGAATCAAAATGAAGAAATAAATTCAAGAAATTTAACTCTTTAGCTGTTAGGATAATAGAACGCTTTTAACGACGAAGTTTTATTTTGAATAATCTTCATCAAAACTGGCTAAAAGCACAAACAGACAGAATCACCACGCTTGGAAACTGTTCAATCATTAACATGACCTGTTGGCGACCTGTCGGACTTGATGAAAACACTGTGGATGTGCTCGAAAAATATTTTAAATTTATAATTTTCACTTGAATGACAAGTAAATGCAAAGAAAGTAACTTCTATATAGAAATAAACCCATCTCTGTTCAATTATGTTATTGATTTGTAAACTTGACTAGAACGACCACTTTCGCTTGGTCCCGTGATGGCCGTTACAGCCAGTTATACTGTATTTAAAATGTAGGCATTAAAAACAGATATTCACATAGGCAATGGAATCATTTCTTTCAAATCTTGTGCAAAATTCCTTGACCTGGATACAAACCAGAGTCCCGAGTATCTAGCAATTCTTTCTCCAAATATGCTAAAAACACTAAATCCTCAAAGTTAAAGTCAATAGACCCAGCTGCTTATCATCAAACTTATATTTTGACTACTGAGTAGTCTTTAGAACACTAGGAGATAAATAAGCCTCAATATACAAATGTCCGCAGTGGCTCAGTTGCTTAAGGTGAGGAGCAAGTGCTAGAAAAAATGAGACCTTGAAAAATACATAGCCTCGCCATCTATGTATTCTAAGTATTTCTCTTCGAATCTTCCTATATATATAAGTAGCAGAGGACCCGGCGTTGCCCGGAATAATTACGCTTGTAGGTAAACAGAACAACCATAAAAAGAAAATTAAACCTCCAAATTAGTTAAATAATAACTCAATCACTACAATATAGTGCGAAGGGACTATCCATTCTAAGAAAAATCCGAAAGACAGGAATTTAATTCTTCACTGAAAAAATCCATTCTAGATGATATACCGGGACTTGATTTACCGAAAAAAATTTTTTTAAAGGCTCACAATGGATAGACCTCTCCAAGGATGCTTTCTAGTCTAAATAATTTTTTACTCACGTAATCTTACTTTAGATGTACAATTGATGTTGTTGCAATCCCCACTCTTCTCTCGATGTGTTGAAGCAAAACTTGGCCATTCATCACTTTGTGTAGTCTAGCGGTCGCCGATTCTTCTATTTACTTGCTTACCATTTGCTCAATACAGCACGGAGCTAAAGGAGTGCTTCCTCTATCGTCTTTCACTCTTTTTCAATAGTCTGCTAACTCATTATCTCCAGTAACTGATCATTTTTAAAGATTTTCAAGAAATTGTTAAGTCCGAGCCACACCGGGGTTATCACCTAGCTTATTTGGTAGCACAGCGGGCCCAAACATTTCCTAAAAATATATTTTGACTATATTCTGTGGGAAAGTGTATGTTTTGGAAACTGAAATGCTGACAATGCGTTGACTGAAGGTTCGTTTCCAAGAATTTTTGATAATGAGCATAAAGTGAAGATGCAGTGAGAGAACATTAATAAGGCAGCGTGTATTGATTAGGCATAGGAGTCACGCGTGTCTCCATTGAGCTCCCTATCAAACGTGCAGACGACTGGCAAAAATTTATGTGTCTGGAAAGGAAAGAGAAAGAACGAGTATTGGTCAGAGAAACTCTGCAACTAAAAACAGAAAAAGCTATACGGGCGTAATAGAGCAACAGGGTATAAGAGCTTCTACGTCAAAGGCAAGCAAAACTTGAGTCTAAAGTATCTGGTGATGCTCCGCAGTAGTGAGGCAAGTCAAGAAGAGTTTAGATGCTCCGGTATATCACCTGGACTTCCTGTTTTTCGTATTTTTCGTAGAATGGATAGTCACTTTGCTCCGTGTTGCATTGATTGAGTTATTATTTAACCAATTGGGAGCTATAATTTAATTTTTTGAGATCTATCTCTTTACCTACAAGTGTAATTAACCTGGGCAACGCCGGGTACCTCTGCTAATTTGTTATTAAAAAGAATAATTATCTTTAAATGGATAATACTTCCGATTTCGATTACATAGTCTTAATTGGAATTGACAAATTTCCTAGAAACATACTTGGCCTCGATGACTTAGCATTTCAACAAGGGAGAGGAGAGGCTGCGAAGAAACAAACACGATCACAATGCGCTATCGTCCTAAGAAGTTTGGGGAAGACAGAGAAAATATACGAGAAACGGAGGCGACAGCACAACCAAGTCCTCCTCTGAGTAAAGCTTGTATACCCCCAGAGTGCTACGACAACATATCTTCACCTTACTTCTAATACCTCATAAGTCCGAATTTCTCTGAAGATGAGGTTATACTTTCCTTTTGTTCATTATGGAAGCCTTCTTAGATGTAATCTGTAATTTAAATCTGTAATTTTGAATGTCAGTCTTCACAATAATACATTAAAAACATAGTTAAACATAGTTCTATGCAATATCAAAGAAGTTTTTATGCTCTCCTGAAAAATTTGTTAAATTAGACTTAGGAGGTTTTAGAAGTAAGAAAATTACTTGCCTCAGATTGCACCTCAATTCTATATGAATAAGAAAAATCCAAATAAACTCAATAAAAATACATAATCCAAGATTTCGGATGCATATTTCGGGGATTACAAAGGAAAATGGTGGCACGATAATGATGATTTGGTGGTAGCCCAGGTACGACTACAAACATCTCTTACAAGTTAACGCTAAAATCTCAATGGTTTGCTAACTCTCCATTATATCCAGTTACTGCACATTTTAAAGATTTTCAAGAAAATGTTAAGTTCTAAAAACTATCAATTCTAATGAGGCGACGGAATTCTGTGCATTGTTACAAATTCTCAGAGGTGATGGAATTTCATTACATTCCCAATGAGCCTTATTTATTTTTATATTGCAGAAAACTTTGTTATGCACATTGTTGGTCATGAGAAAACCTTTTATTAGTGTGCCCTGCCATCATCTACGTATATATTTAAAGAAGAGTGTTTGTGAATTTGTTTTTTATAAAATCCACAGTTTTATTCCGATCTTGATGAATTGTGCACACTTGATCTTCAAAGCATGAGGAAGGTCACTGTCTACCTCAGATTGCGAAAAAAATAATTATCGCCAATAAATCGATATTCATGACGATGGCAGTGCATATTAATAAGAAGTATCTCATGACCAACAATGCAGGGCAAAGGTATCAACAAAGGTATAAACACGCAATTCACAAACTGCCCACGGACCAAAAATACAAACCTCAATTTCAAAAATGTTGGGACACAATGAAAAGTTGCATATACAAAGTACCGATTGCTTTAGTAAATTGTTTAAAAGTAATAAAAACAGATTCAACATAATTCCTTTGACAAACTTTATTGCTATTTTAAGGCCACAAATGTTGGAACAGCGCTTTTATTTTTCACATTTTATCATTGGGTTGGGTTGCCTTTCCGCTTAATGACACTAGCCAGCCATTTTGGAAGCGACGACACCAGGTTGTCTAATTTTTCGACTGGAATTCTTTCCCATTCCTGTCGGCTTTTAATTGTGCAACCGTGCGCTTTATAAATTACTTGCAATCCAGGCCTTGCATTGTCTTGTTGAAATAGCAGGGACGCTGATGAGATAATCGTCGTTTAGATAGTAACATTTGTTCCTCTAGAATCCGTATAGAGCGCTCAGATTTACCCTCACAGATGTACAGGTTGCCCAAACCCGGACACTCATAATTGGGGCTAGTTTTTGAACCGAACGGCGGTAACAATATGGGTGGTCCTTTCCGTCCTTGCTCCGAAGATACATGTATAAGCGCCTTGTAGAGGAGTAGTTTATTTTCGATGCTCAGGGCATTGGTTCGACCCAGAAGAGCTATCAGGCTGTACTTTTCACCTTTGTTTAGAACGCAATTCACGTGATGGTGCCAGGAGAGTCTTGAGTTTATGATAACGCCAACGTACTTGTAATTGTCACCCAGCTTTTTGTTGAAGTACACAGATCTTTGCAGTTTTCGACGTTAAGGTTCAGTTTCCAGCAAAATTAAATCAGTCCTGAAAAATTTCTTAAAGAAGGCGTTCTGCAGACGAGTGATGATAACATGAGATGGCTGGTGCGCCCATGTCATCAACATAGAAATATATAAATTACTCTTTTGGGTTTGGGAAATCATGCACAAAACAGAACGCGGCCATACGACAAAACATTGTTGGTCTTACGAGAGTTGTGAATAAGTTTTCGCCAACTTTAGCGTGATAAAGGAATTTGAAGATCGAAGACAAACCGAAAGCCAAACTGATCTTTTCGGACTAGACAGTGATCATTGAACCTAGTGAGGATATGTTTCTCCAAATCTTTAGACATCGACGCGAAGTAGCTCGCGGCTTTGCTTGTTTTGCCCCTGCTTGGAGATACTTAACACATTAGATTGTTTCCAAGGAGGAAAACTTCCAGCAGTCGCTTGTGATTTCAAGATTTTTCGGGAATTCTTTAGGGCGTTATTTATTCATCTACCTTGTCTCTTCCTGGAATCCTTCCTCTTTTTCAGATTTCTTATAATGTTATCAAATTGTCCTAATGATCGCTTGGTCTTTGAGAAAGTTACATGGAAAAATCAGTTAGGAGGATTGAAAATCCCGGTCGCGTTATATTCTACGTAACGTTGAAAAATCCAACATCTTGATAAAAATGAGCAAGCACAAAGAGACAAAAATGAACAAATAATAAGTGATGTTTCATGGGTCATGATGCACCTATTCACTGACCGACAACACCGTGTGATCATTAGGTTGTAGGACATATACGTCTAGGTACAGAGCTAATGTACGTGCATTCCTGTCAACCAATTGCCAGAGTTAGTCTTCTGAACGCGTCCCAGACATGTTTGATTGGACTGAGATCACGGGAGACTGGCGGCCAGGGAAGCACAAGTTGGCTGATGCGTGCGTGTGCAGTCGGGCGATATTCTGTTGGTAAATGGCATAGGGCACTCGCTGAAGAAAGGGTAGTGTCACTAGACGCAGCACCTCATTCACGTAGCGTTGGGACGTCAAAGTGCCATCAATATGAGGTGACCTGCTATCGTAGGAGATTGCATCCCAAACCATTTTCCCGCATTGTCACGCGGTGTGGTATTTCACAGTTGTGACCGGATTGGATGTGTCACCACGTTGGCACCAAACTCCTCCGCGGCGACTATCATTGCTGAAACAGAATCGCGAGTCGTCTTGATATCACCACCATGCGCCATTCCACTGTTCACGTGGCTCTTTCTCAACACCATTGCAAACGAATTTGTCTGTGACGTGGGGGTCAATGGCAGAAGAATTAGTCTTCTTAATGAACGATATGAATGCAAGCCACAGGCAATCCATCGACGAATAATGGTCCTCAACGATATGGGAGAATGTAGGTGTCTTATACATGTTGCAAGAGGTCAACGGAAGTGGCCTGGGGGTTCGCCAAAGCTTGCTGGCGGATGCATCTGTCCAATGTGATGACGTCGCTGGAGCCGCACCGGAACCTCTCAAATGTGCCACGTTCCTTTGTTCCATCCATCTTCGCCACAGCCGATGCACCATGGACGCAATCTGGTGCGATTCGACGAAAGGGTCAACCTGCCCTTCTGAGTCCGATCACCATACACTTCGCGAAATCGCATGTCTGCTGGAATTGTTTTGGTTGACTGCGTTTCCTCAGCAATTAGAAAAAAATTGGGAGACGATTTCAGTACAAGACAGAGTAGCAGAAGTATTGCCAATTATGCAAATTCAAAAAATGCGCGGGAAACTGGAATCAATTTGCATTATTCTCTCTCCCAATCGTTCACGGCGTTGCATTTTCAATGTCACGTAGTGTATCTAAACTATACTAAAAAACCTGTCTATAAAGAGACCATTTCCGCAACCAATCAGGTCCTATAACCTAAGTGCCAATTACAACACCATTCTCTGTCAAGAGTCAAGAGATACAAAAACTGCGACCCCTGTTTTTTTAGGCTACTAATAGAAAGTCGAGTCACATTATTATGACCCCCAGCTAATATCCAGAATAATTTAGCGCCACGGACAACAGCTTGACGGCGTGGGGAGTGAGTCAATAAGATTCTGATATGTTTCTACTGGTAGCTGTTGCTAAGCAAACTGTAAAGAATCCGATAGGGTACGCGGTGGTTGTTCCATACAACGCACATGACGCTCGAAGCGATCCCAAAGGCTCTCTATTGGATTGAGGTCTAGGTAATTAGAGAGCCAGGGTAGTACTTGGAACTCCTGGTCGTGTTCCTCAAACCACCCACGAACAAGTGCAGCCGTATGACACGTCACATTGTCTTGCTGGAACGTGTCATCCCCCCTCTGGAAGACAGTCGCCATGTATGGGTGGACTTGACCTGCAATTATGGATAAATGACCAAATCGGTTGAGAGTGCCTTCCACAACATGACAATGCCACCAGAGCACTTCCCACAACATGACGCTACCGCCACCAGCCTGGATTCGTCAACAATGGTTGCAGGATGGTTGCTCTCGGAATTTCTCGCCTGACCCGCCAACGGCCGTCACCACTGTGGGACAGAAATAGTGACTGAACGGAGAAGGCAACCTTTTTCTAGTCAGAAGTGGTCCAGTTTCTGCACTGGTGGGCAAATTGAAGCCGTTTTTAGCGATGAACCTTCGTCAGCATGAGTGCGGTGACCATCAGTCTGCTGCGGGGGCCCATACGTAGCAGGGTCCTCTGTACTGTGGTTTTAGAAACATGTCTGGTAGCAACCTCGTTTATTTGAGCAGTAAGTTGGTCAACTGTAGCTCTAAAGTTGGCCTTGACACACCTTCGAGCCGACGTTTACCTCTCTTAGCAATGGCACATTGTGGTGCTCCACAGTTACCATACCGTTCATTCTGAACGGTCCCATTTTCCCAGTCATGGTACACTTTAACTACAGCAGCACGAGAACAGTTCACAAACTGCGCGGTTTCCGAAATACTGCCGCCCTTGGCCCCAACGCCGATTATCATCCCCTTTTCCAGATCTGATAGCTCACGTTTCTTACCCATTGCAGCAATGAGTGGTAAGTTTTTAACATAGTGGAAACCTACCTTATATAGTCACCTAACTAATTCCCAAGATGTGGCATAGTTCCTCGGTTTGAGCAACTCCGAAGACAAATGTAGGGGGGATGGTCATAATATTGTGACTCGACCGTGTATGTTTAGTTTGTCAAACAAACTTAAGTGCCTCTCTTTGGGGAATATACACTGTCATATCAATGAACTATGACCAGCACGCATTGTTCACCCTAACAACGATTACACATTGCAAAATTTGCGTAACAGGCTGAGAAAGCTTTAAAACTGGTGCATCAAATAGCAGGTGCACGAGCCTCAAGTCGGGTAAACGTCAGTATTTAACGGACATCCCAAAAGGGATGATAATAGGCTATCGCAGCAAGGGTGGCACCATCTCCGAAACGGCGCGATTTGTGAACTGTTCACGGTCTGCTGTAGTCAAGGTGTACAAAGAGTGGAAACCAGAGACAGAAATCGCGTCCCAACGCCATCGCTGTAAAGGGTCACGAGCCATCGACCAACGGAATGAGCGGCGCCTACGACTCGTAAAAGGTGACAGGAGAGCCACAGTCCATCGACTGACCACCAGATTCAACAGTGGTGCCAACAGACGTGTATCCGACATTACCATTGAAAGCACCCTGCTACGGATGGGCCTGAACAGTCGACGCATGGTTGCTGAACCCATGTTGACCAGGGGTCATCGTCAACAACGCGTAGACTTTGCACGTGAGTACCACCATTGGACCACAGACGAGTGGGCTAAGGTTCCTTCTCCGACGAGTCAACGCAAGGTTTTTGCTCTATTGGCCGTCGTCAGCCCTCTAGCGGCCAATGACTAAAGCTTCCAATATGGCCGCCGAAGAGGGGAGGTGAACAGCAATCGATACCTCACAGCATGGCAGCTAGTGATGCAGCTACTTTAATAAGCACATCCATCGCTGATATTTTAAATTATCTTATACTGAATGCCAGTAATGAAAGAAAAAGGTGCTTGGTAGAGGGGGAAGCAGTTTTAAATGCTCAGCATGTAATATTTTGTGGGAGAAACAGTATCGCATCTTCGCCGTCAATACACATAATAGCCCTTTTGCTAAGGAGTAGCAGTATTAGTTCCACCCCACATGAAATAAACCTAATTATCAACCCTTGCCAGGGTACTGATCATATAAAGGTACTAATCAAAACATATTTTAGCTCGCGCAACGAAAGAATGGATCAATTAGATTCGTTCTCTTATTGACTGCACAGATCTAGCGGTTAACGAACGATTTGACAGACGAATCCCTCGAAGATAGCGATCGATGCATTCAGGCACAGTCACAATCTCCGAAAGAGCGTCCTTTTTAAAGGACACAAAATCACACCGAAAGAGAAAGATATCAGGCAAGGTATATAACATACCTAGGATATCAGGAATCAACTGGTTAGTCTTGATTCTGATTGGTTGTCGCTCCCATCATTGGCTGTGATACTATAAAATCTTCATCGCAAGATTCGTCTGCCAAATCGTTCGTTAATCGCTAGATATGTGCATTCGATAAGAGAACGAATCTGATTGACAGTTGATTGACCCCCTTCTTTCTTTGCGCGACCTATAATATGTTTTGATTACTACCTTTATATGATCAGTACCCTGGCAAGGGTTGACAATTAGGTTTATCTCATGTGAAGTGGAAATAATACTGCTACTCCTTAGCAAAAGGGCTATTATGTATATTGAAGGCGAAGATGCGATACTGTTTCACCCACAAAATATTACCTGCTGAACATTTAAAACTGCTTCCCCCTCTACCAAGCACCTCTTTCTTTCATTACTGGCATTCAATCCAAGATGATTTAAAATATCAGCGATGGATATAGAGTGGTTCGTGCTTATTAAAGTAGCTGCATCACTAGCTGCCATGCTGTGAGGTATCGATATGCTGCATCACCTCCCCTCTTCGGCGGCCATATTGGAAGCTTGAATCATTGGTCGCTACAGGGCTGACGACTGCCAATAAGATTGATGGGCGATGCCGAGTGCGTCGTGAACGCCATGAAAAGAGACTGCAAGAGGCTATTGTGGGCCGGAAGCAGGCTGGTGGGGTAGTGTGCAAGTGTTGATAGCAGTTAGGTCCACTGATTCATCTAGTGGGCAATTTGAATGCCTGTGTCTATCTGTCAATCTTAGCGGACCAGGTGCACTCGTACATGTTCACGATGTTCCCGTAATGTAATGGTATGTTCCAGCAGGACAATGCACCCTGCCACAAGGCACGTCTGCTTCTGGATTGGTTCGAGGAACACTCTACTCACTTTCGAGTGCTCTGCTAATTCGCCAGACATCAATCCAATCGAACATCTGTGAGAGCACCTTGATCGCCATGTACGGCATCTAAAGCCTCCACCTATGACTCTCGAAGGTAGCTCTGTGGACAGCGCTTCAAGCGGAATAGACTGTCATACCATCGGACACATACCGACGCCACGACGCCTAGCAGCAGTTATAGCGGCAAAGGGTGGCTGCTCCCATTAATAAGCGGGTGGTCATAAGTCGGTGATATGATAGTGTATATTGCTCCTAAGTCACTGAGGATGTTTCCTTAAAGTACGTCTGGTCGCAACCGTTTTAGTGCGTTTGTAAAAATCCTGTCTAAAAATAACGGCCGCTCGCTCTGTCTGGTAGAGTGGAATCAAAATGTTGACGAAATTCAACAGTTTTGCTGTCTGGATAATCAAATGTTTTTTGATCGTAGTCGCCGAGTCCTAATGACGAAGTTTAAATTTCGAATAATCATCATCAAAACTGCCTAAATGAATAGATAGAATCGCCTTGCTTGGAAAGTGTTCAAACATATCACGTGATCTGTTGGCGACCAGTCGGACCTTTGGAAACACCCTGGACGTGCTCGAAAATTTTGAAGATTTAATTTTTTCATCATTTGGAGGACAAGTAAATGCAAAGAAATAACTTTTGTGTTTAATTTTTATGTTGATTGATTTGTAATTTTTTATTAAATTAAACCGGTCTATAAAGATGACTTCCGCTTGCTTGGTGCCGTGGTTGTTTGTAGCTTAGCATTTACTGGATTTAAAATGTAAGCATTAGAAAAACAAATGTTTGCATAGGCAATATAATCATTTCTTTCAAAACTTGTGTGAAATTCATGACCTGGATTCGAACCCCTAAAGATTCGAGTATCCTTGAAAAACACTAAAATCTACAAATTTAAAGCCAATTGACCGAGCTTCTATCATTAAACTTCCACTTGGACCGCTGAGTAGTCTTTAGAACACTTGCAGATAAATAGCTCCGCAGTGGTTCAGTTGGTAGTGGCGAGGAGCAAGTTCTAGAAAAAAGTGGTACACCAGAGACCATTAAAAATACAGAGCCTCGCCACCGGTATATTCTAAGTATTTCTCTTTGGAATGAAAGTCTATCAAAAGCGACAGACATTTGCGAAGCTTCTACAGGGTGGACAACGTGTAAAAATGAGCATGAAAAGAGATAATGAAGAGTGCAACTAACCTAGAATAAGTGCTGGAAGTGTCCTCCATTGACCTCAAGGCACGTGTGAAGGCGTGTCCACATGTTCCTGAAGGCATGAGCAAGGGTTTCCACCTTGACGTTTTGTTGAAGATCGGCGACTGTGCGCGGTTTGTTCTGGTAGGCCACACCTTTCAGTGCACCACAGAGGAAAAAATCGCAGATCGATAGGTCTCGCGACCATTGATGGCCAGGGCTGTTCTGTTCCCCGACTGATCACATATTCGGGTGGGAACATTTTCTGGATACGGGCAAGTGTCGCGTGTGCAGAATGGGCTGTTGCACCATCTTGCTGAAATTAAGCACTGGCACGCTCGTCATCAGTAACACGTTGAAGATGTTGTGCCCATAACGTTCACTATTCACAGTTTCATTGAAGAACACAGGGATGATGCGACAGGCGGAGTTAGCACACCAATTCGAATTATTTGTGGATGCAGTGGAGACTCTATGAACACATGCGGATTGGCGGAAGGCCAGTGGCGCATGTTCACTGAGTTGACGTAACCGGACAGATGGAACCATGATTCATCTGAGACGAACACAACCATTGTCCAGCACCTCCGGAGTAATGCTCAGGAACCATTCACAAAACTGAGCCTTGGCCGGTTTGTCCACATGATGCGAGGCCAACGAGAAAGACAGGCCTCGAAGCGGAAAAGTCACCTGACCATGTGGGTCCGAACAACAATCCAACCTTCATTGTCTCCATCTTGGATGTAAACAATGAGTGTTTTTCCGATTGTTGAAAACAATGAAGGTTGGATTGTTGCTTGGACCCAGATGGTCGGGTGACTTTTCCGTTTCGAGGCCTGTCTCTTTCGTTGGCTTCGACATGATGCAACTGATGCACAGTGGTCATTTGGAAGAGGTTTAAGTGTACATCCTGTTTCATGATCTTCATTGCACTTGACTGAGACAAACCCAGTTTCTGAGACAGCCGCCGCGATGACGTTTTGGGACTGCACAGCATGTGTTCTTCGGACCGTCCTTTTGCGCACTTTCTTTGCATTCAGTACTGATCCCGTTGCATGCCATTTCGCAAATAAATTTTGCATTGCACTCTTAGCAGCAGGTTTTGCAGGCATAGCACCAACAAGAAACTTAATTTTACACTCATCTGCACACTGTTTCCATGACCCATGACGTGCATAGTGCTCTACCACAAAAATGCGCTGTTGCAGAGATAGCAGCATTTTCGCCACTTCGCACAAACGACTACCATGCACGCCAATGTCACTCTCTCAACTGCGCAATATCACATGAAAGACAAGTCATTTGAAAACTTACTGCGCAGTATATCGCGCCGGGCCTCTTTTAAAAAACTCACACTGTACATGAAGTCAGTGACGATTTAAATGATTTTAACGCGGTGAAAGGGTTGGAGCTCGTGAACAGGGTTATACCATTTTGGAGATAAAAGCGAAGTCTGCATTTTCACGTGCAATCCATTCCAACGCTACCAGTTCGCTATCAGAATTTTTGGTGAACTGTACAATTATTCCAGCAAAACGTCAAACTTCCAAAAGCACATAAAAACACTGGATGAACGTTACTAGCCTCAACTAGCAAGAATCGTTTCAGAACATTTAAACTCTAAATCCATAAATTATCGAATCCAAAGACCAGAGATGAATATTTTAGGGACTGCACAGCTCCATAATGTTATGCTACCCTCGATACGAAAAAAACATCTGTCACAAATGAACGCTAATTGTGTATCCTTTCTAACGGGTCACACTCATTCATGTCCTAAATTCTAGTTAGAGAAACACTCCTCTGGGTTTGGGGTCTTACCATAGCCACCTAAAGTCACAAGATGGCAGTGTTTTAGATAGAGCACATCTTGGATACAATTCAACGCACTGTGAAGTGATACTTGGGAATTCAACAGAGTAATGGATTGCTTTGCAGGAGCTATGGTGTTTACTGCCAAGAGACAATTTCTAAAACACTCGTTAGAATATCTTCATAACAAATTTAAATTCTTCTCTAATATTAAATATTAACATTTCTTTTCCTTCACTTTCAGGTATTCAAGACAGACAAAGGGAATACTTCAAGGACCTCCAGTTGCCGCGTGTTTTATGGCTGCAGAAGAAGTATTTGCCTCTGCAGAAACTCTACGTGCAATTAACGATGAAAAAGACAGATAAAAGAGGAAAAGAAACGGCAGAGATAATTGCATTGGAGGAGGTGTTTCAAATGGAGAAAGAGAAAGACGATCGCCGCCCACGCATATTCATTGAAGGCCACCCAGGGTTTGGAAAAACTACCCTTCTCATGAAAATACTCTCCGATTGGTCCAGAAAGGAAGATTACGTCTGCGATCACTATCATTTGGTGTTTTTAATTCTGTTAAGGAATTTCAAAGAAGATCTCGAGACTCACTTCCTTCAACAATGCTACGAGACAATTAATTCAAAAGATGAAATAGCTCAAATAATCCATTACACGGAAAGTAAAGTATTATTATTGTTGGATGGCTGGGATGAGGCCACGAAAGATACAAAAAACAAACTCATGCGTGTTCTCAGGAGATTCGATTATCCGAAAATAACAGTCGTGGTCACCTCTCGCCCTGGATTCCATGACTGCCCACAAGATAAAGATGACGTTGCATGTGAAGTTGGATCTGCAGGATTCGAACAATACAAAATGTGGGATAAAAGGATTCAGGTGAAAGGAATTTCTCGTGACAAAAGAAACGAATTCCTTCAAAAGTATTTAGAAATCGATCCCATTGATTTGGTCAAAACCCTCGATAAGTTGCCTGTTAGATTCGACGATTTCTATCGTTGCCCATTGTTTCTGTTGTTGTTGGGAACTCTCATAAAACACAAGAAATTCCAAGAAAAGACACTCCTAACAAAGACTCAATTGTACAAGACCATTTTCAATTTTGTTGTCAATCGAAGTTTAGTGAAAGAGAAAAAATTGAAGAAAGACGTGGACATGGACCTATTTGATCCCCACAACAGCCAAAGTTCACTTTACAGAGACGTCGTGATTGCTTTTGGTCGTTTATGTTTGCAAAAGTTAAAAGCTCAGCTCCTCTCGTTTCAAGAAAAGGAAATTGTTGTTAATGGCTTCGATATTTATCTTTTGGGATTTCTTACAAAAAACGTTTTGTTTGAGGAAGACGAAGAGAAGCCCGCGTTCGAGCCAATTCATAAAAGTATTATGGAGTTTTTGGCTGCATTTTATCTGTCGACGATCCCAGAGACTGAGCTAGCAACCGAAGTGAAAGGATTATTTCAAGCCACAATTACGCCGACGAGGGATCAACTTGTGTATCCGTTTTTGTGTGGACTACTCGACGCAGATGCGGCCAAATTGTTCCGTTCACTTTTACCTTTGAAGGATATCATTCGTCTACTCGATGTCAAAAATGATTATGTGAACAAATTAGAACCCCTTTTAAACGAAATAGCAAATGCTAATGAGGAGATGTACAAATCTTTAATTCAGTTTGTTCCTAAATACTTGATACATGATGATGATGATGATGATGATGATGGAATTGAGAAGAACTACCCTTGTGTCGACTACTGCGAGCGATGGGTTGGTCCTGTCGTACAGCTTTCCAATAAAATTCAAATCATGAAAGAATTTAGATTCAATGACGAATGCTTAGAGACGATTAAGTTTTTAAACTGTTTGAAATGTTTTCGAATTAAAACAATGAAAATATGTGATGATGATATTACAAAACTGGCAGAGATAAACAGGGAGTTTAAGTGTCAAAATCTATTCATTGAATATTCTTTGTATAATCCTCGGGTATCTTTGGCGAGTATTTTCGAGAGATTATTTCAATTTTGTTTTTGGGATAGATTACACTTAAAAATTATTGATATTGAAGATAATTATGATGAATTCGTTCAAATTTGCGAAGATCTTACGAATGGAGAATCAAAGAACGTTCATGTTTACCACTTATCGATTGAGAGGATAGAGATAGGCAAGTTTCATTCCATTTCTTCTTCGTTTGTAGATCTTCTTAAAGCAAAAAAAGTTACATTTGGTATACAATTACACTCTAATTATAAATCTGAAGCAATCTGTGGAAATGAATCTAAATTTGATGATTTTTTATTGGGAGAAATTTTGAATATTATCGTCAGTAGTCATATCTTGTCTTTATCTCTTTCGTTTTCTTATTTTTATCATAACATCGTTTTCCCTTCAGTTATTTATAAGACTCAACGAATATGGAAATATTTGGAACTAAAAGGAGAGTATATAAACCCAGAGTCTGATGAAGATATTGTTTGTACACCAATAAACAACTTAAATTGCATCTACTTCAAACCTAAGACTCTGCTTCCATATTTATTATCAAAATGCGATGACATAGAGAAACTAAGTTGCTGGAATATCGAGGAAATCCAAGGAGAAATATTAAACGGTTGGAAAGGGTTCTTCACCATAGAATCACTCGAATTAAAAGAACAATATATCGATGACACTTTTCATTCTATGATTTATCGTTTTCAAAACCTCAGGAAACTCAAGATCAATCAATTAAAATTATCAGATGACGGAAGAGAGTCAGTCGTTGATATTTTGCTGAAGACGATTTCTTCTCTTCCCCATTTGAACACACTCTCCATCCAGTGCAATAGAAATTTCCTTGTTTTGTATAATTTTTTGGAAAGACTTTCCTGTCTACCAGAAGAAGAAAAAAGAAAGATCCCGTTGAAGAAACTCGTTCTTAATCGACGTCGAGTCAACCCATTTCCAATGCACGAAATCATCCAACAATATAAACGGATCACAGGTTACAAAGAAAAAGGTAAATATTTGCAATTTAATTATTAATCCGTTTCTTCTTTGATATAATTTATGTCTAAGAAGGATTCACAAGAAAAGTAAGATTCCATTGGATTGAGTACACAGCTCATACATTTGCACGAATTTCTCTCTTTATTTTTGGTTCTGTTCTCAACGTGGAATGCACAGCATGAGGCCCAAATTCGAAAATTTAACTTTGTTCTATAAACAGAGACCACTCACTCTTTCAGCAGTTTCATGATGCTCCTAAATTGATGCATTCATATTATTATTGCGGCAATCTCAATTACGAGTTACAAACATAAGAAAATGTTAAAAGAGCTTAAAAAAAGTTGGCGTCCTATCCAACGTAACGCCTGAGGATACAGAGAAGGTTATTAGGGATCTCTATGGTAACACTACTCAGAGAGGGACAGAAATAAAGCGTTCAAAACTGGTAGCAGCCATGCACCGCTGCTTTTGCCCTGCGCGTCGCAGTTTCCAATCAAGACCCCTACTGTGTTCGATTGCCCGTTTAAGTAGGCCAAAGCCACAAGAAATCAATAGCAGATGCCCTTGACGAGTATGTCGTTGAATGGAATGGAGCGGATTTCGATATCTTCTTGCATGCGCTCCAGGAACAGGCGACTTGACAACTCGTGAACTTGGCTATTGTGTCGCTTCTCCAGTTGCAAATCACAGTAGATCTTTGTGTTTACCGTGTACACAGAAGTCGTACCTTATGTGCTATGACCCGTTGCGCCAGTGGGTTATATCACCCGACGAGAGCCCTGACTTTCCACACAACGTTACGATGCTCTCGGATTGGCAAACTGTCCGCATGGCTCCATGCCCGCACGGCCTGTGTTGAACGAGCAGCATCACATGGGGCATTGTCCTGCTGGAAGAGGCAACCCGATGAGGTGCCATAAAACTCCACCATCGTTCCAGGAAAGTGTATTCCAAAACCTTTTGGCATCGTGGGACGTTCAGTCTCATCTTCTGGTGATAGGTCCTACGCAGTCACACCATGTTCGCACAGCCAGAGTCCTTCACTGTGGGTCTTAAGCATTCTAGATCGTATTTTTCGTTTGATTGTTGGAGGGTGAAGCCGTTTTCATCACTCGACATAACCGTTGCCCAATCAATCATCGCAGTATTCACCCTTGAGACAAATGGCTTCCTCATTCCGGCTCTCCTGCATAAGCCAATCTCATGGAAGTCACATTGCACTGTGCACACCGATGGGCCACGGGCTCTGGCTGGTGAGCATGTGTCTTGAGTCCCCTACGCCTGAGTGGTCCCCACCTGAAAAGCGGGGTCCATGGCTTCGTGTGGCCTGCACCAAACACTGACACGACCATCGGCCCTACACTGTTGAAACCGTGCTTCGTCGGACCAGGCAACCCTTCGCCAGTCGTCAGCGGTCCAATGTCGATGTTGGTTAGCCCAGGCTTGGCGTTGCCGACGATGTGTAGCTGTCAACAGTTGCACCCGTATGGCCTCCTCCCAAAGCCTGCAACTGCCAATTTTTGCCGAATTCTCATCACGGAGACAGTTGTGGGACGTCTCTGGTTGTACGCATGGTTATTTGGCCCGCTGTCGCTCTTCAGTCAGCAGTTGCAAGCCGGGTAACCCGGCGGACACCTCTGGCATCTAATAGGCGTGGGCGGCCCGTCAGCTGTCCGACAGTGATTGTGTGATCTCAAGAAGTCCTCTGCACCTGCATTCCGAGAATGGACGCAGCGGGATCTGTCTCATTACAGACAGGGAACCTGATTGGATGTTTGTCCGGATAGTTTTGGCAGAGCAGTGTATACAAAGAATGTTTGTGGCTTTGTTTGTGTCTTCTACAAATCTACACTTTTATTCCTATCTTGATGAAATTTTTGCAGACTTGATCTTTAAAAGCAAAAGGAAGGTCACTGTCTAGCTGAGATTTCGAAAGAAAAAATAATGAACAATTGCAACACATCAAGGAATCATGAGAATTAATTGAAATTTAATAGACAAAACCACTTGTATGGCTCCAAATAAATGATTAGAGCTTCAAAGCAAAAATAAACAAGATTAATTGTCCAAAACGAGTATTTGATGTAGCCACCACGCGCTCCAATACGACGTGGCAAGGAATTAAACAGATTTGGAGTGGCTGCCTGGGGTTGAGCATTCCCTATTGCTTGTTCATCTATAAAACCTCTAGACCAACGAAATCCCACACATGTTCAATAGGCGACATATCCGGCGAATAAGCAGGCCAAGGAAGAAGCTATATTTCTTCTGCTAAAAAGAAGTCTTGAACACTTCTTGTAACATGTGGGGAGGCATTATCCTGTTGAAAGATGGCTCCAGGAATGCATTAAAGGAAAGGCATGAGTTCGGGCTCCAGCGCGTCACTGATGTACTGATTGCTGTTAAGATTACTCACAATTCGTAGCAGTTGAGATCGTCCATGATACGCAATCACACCCTACATCATAACTCTGGTTGTTGGTTCACTCCTTCGATAATGCACTCCAGAAGGTAGCGTTAAAGCGGCATAGCCACATCTAACACGAATGCGGTCATCATGGTACCACCGGTTAAAGCAGAATTCGTCAGAAAAAAACAATTGTTGCCAATCTGCAAGCCAATCTCTATGCTCATGAGTCCATTGCAGCCGCAGGCCTCGACGGTTTTGCGTCTGGTGTATAAATGGGTTGTTGCACGCAGTCCATTGTGTAGCAGACATCGCTGAATCGACGGAGCAGACAGGGATATACCTGGTGAAGTGGACCAGTTTGTTGTCAACTGTCTAGAGGAAGCTGTACGCTCCGCCAGGCTGATCACGTGTCTGTCATCGACCGTTGATCTCATCTTTCGGCGTCCTGTCTCAGATTTCCGAGTTGTCTGATTCTCGTTGGTCCACTGCTTACAAATTCGCATCACTGTACTGCTGTTATGCTGCACACGACCTGATATTGCGCGATAGAAAATCCTTCTTCACGAAGGTCGATGATTATCCCCCGTTCAAACTGCGTAAGTTGTTGAAATGTCGCCCTCTTTAGTCGAACAGGCATCGTTACTTCTCATAGATTAACCATAGACGTTTTTCAATATTCCGCTACAGCCCCTCTCTATTCAGCAGCAGTTCAGAGGGCTCTGCTCAGGCCACGCATGCGTGATGACTCTGAAATTTAATCATTCCCATAAGACACTATAGTTTGCAATGACTGAATATTGCAGCTCAATCGCGTCATTCTTTCATGGTGTTGCAGTTTTTACAAACTTGAGCTTAATTATATCGATATTCTTAGGGATCTGCAGTAACAGTGCACGCACTCAGGCAATGAGTTCGTGATGCCTGGAAGGACACAAAACTTCGGTAGGAAGAGTAACAAAAAACACATTGCAGTTCCGCCAAAATGTCGCCTACAGAGGGGGGGGGAGTAACATTTTCTTTTAGTCTACGTAGCCGGAGACTAGAATAATATAAAAAATCCATAATGCAAACTGTCGTGTGCATAGGTAACAACTGCATCAATAATTTGGACTATAAAACAAGTCCGAAAGACACACTCGCAGGACCAGCTGCATAGCTCACTCAACAAGTGTGTATCAGGGCGTTGCATATCAAATATCAGATTTCAAGATGGGTTCCGCGCTTCAGCACGGTTTCCACGTTTAGTAGCAAGTACCCATAACAAAGTGGTACATTCCCAGAGATAAACCTATCAGCGACTAGCTGCCCGAAATTTGCATGTCTGCGATGATATTTAATAGCGTTTGAACCCAAGGGAAGATAGTCATGACTGCATTCGAATTATGTGTTGAATCTCACTGCATCTTCCAGCGCCTCTCGAAACATCAACAAGGTATTCGGTGTAGGCATCATAAACGAACGTACTCTCCAACGTTGCTTCCGAAAACGGGGCGGGAGTGACGGACCTGGCAAATGAGCTACGCGGCAGATCGCCCAACGTGTTGAATGAAGCTGATCTGAAGCGATCTGTCACAAACTGTTCGGGACCTTGCAGGGGATCATACTGTATCAGCGTCGACTCTCAGTAGACACCTTAGGAACAACGGCAAGGTCAAAAAGCAGGACAAATGGGTCCCACATGAACTTAGGGAAAAAAAAAAGATCGTCGGTTGGAGGTGCGTACGGAATTGCTTTTGCGCCATGAAGATACGGGGATTCTTGATCGAATTGTCACCTGCGACGAGAAGTTGCTTCTATACGACAATAGGAAACGGTCAGCACAGTAGCTGGATGCTGAACCCCGACGACAGTTCCCTAAACTCAAGTTGCACCCCAGGAAGCTCATGGTTACAGTTTGGTGGGAAATCCGATGTGTAGTGCATTACAGTTTCCTGCAGCAGGAGGAGACGATCACCGCTGCGACCTACTGTCGTGAACGGCATCGTATGCACACAAAACTGTGTCAGCAACAACTTACACTTGTGCATCGCAAAAGCGTCCTGCTTCATGACAACGCGCATCCGCAGGCAGTATACGAGGTGCTTTAACACTCCACCCCGTACTCTCCGGACGTCTTTCCGCTACCGCTTACAATCTTTTCCAGAGCCTGGACAATTTTCTCTGGAGGAAACCATTCCTAACCCAAGCAAACGTGGACAACGCATTCGGGGAGTTTATTGAGTCCCGTGATCATGGATTCTCTCGGAGAGGGTTCGAGAAGCTGCCAAATCGTTGGCAACAATGGGGGTTATATCGAATAGTACTCGTGAAGGTGTCCTTTTTAGAGAGCCATTAAAGATGAACTCTGCAATCGATATTTGATATGAAATGACCTGATATTATGTTACCTGAAAGCGTGCTGCTTTATCTTCAACAATCCAACGCAGCAGCCGCTCTTGATGAGTTTAGAACCCTTCACGATCTGCGTAAAAGCTACTTTAGAAATTCATGATTGAGAAGTTTAAAGAACCAGTTTTGACCCGGTATGGATGGATTCAACTACTTTTAGGGAATTCCTTAGAGCTTAGTTCCGAGAAGTCATTGCACATCCTGCGTTTGCGCAGCAGCGTAATATTAACAAAAGTATTGTTTGCAGAGAATGTCTTCTTTTCAAATGACAATGCGCGAAGTGACACTTTTCGTAAGTGAATGATCATGTAAGCTGCAAGTAGATCCAATTCCTAAAGTGACCTGAATCCAACGCTAGTAGCAGTGCCACTGAAAAGTATGGAAACTGTTGCGCTGATGACTTCATATAACAAGATGAGCCACCACGAAGAAGCAACGATTATGTTTCACTTCTTTCTTATTTCTTTGTCTCCTCTTTCTTTTTTCGCAGAACCCTATTTCCCATGATGCCATTGTAAACAAATTAGGTGTCATATTCCGGGTACGATTTCCACACATGACTGTGAGCACTGTCTGTTTTAATACAACAAACATCCTGGATTCTATTGAATTTCTAATAACACTGATACGAGATAATGTCATTGTCACGCCCTCAGAGCACGATTGCTTATTCCATTCCAATGAGGATAATCCAAATCCTTTAAACGAAAATACACACTCAACACCACAGCACTTACAATACACACACACAAGTACATCTCACAAAAAATGCAAATTCAGAGACTGGTCACATAATCACAAATGACGGTGTAACTATCCTGAAGCAATTTTTCTACTTTTAGTTAAGCGTCATTGTGATGGAGTTCCACGTGGCATGGTGGCAAGTGAAAGAAACTGCTTCTGACTTTTCACGTTCCACACTTTTTTATGGGTTTAATCGAGAGTAGCCATAGTGGCTCCTGTGGACGGATAAACCCTTGTTGATGAAAGAGGAGAATGTCAAGATAGGTAGAAAGGCAACAAACGCATAAACATTCTACACACAGGCTGACAAAAAAGGCGAAGTGCTCAGAAAAAGTAGTTGAAAGTGAATCTGATGAAATACCACGTGACTTTATTGTACTGATTCCAATATGGAATGAATGTGACAACGCCGTTGGCAGGTGGAATGTTGGCACCAGGACTGTAGGGTGTGGCACGCCCTGTGGCCCTTATGCGGTTCAGAATGGTGTCAAACAGTCGTTGGAGCTATCCCTCCAGATCCCGCAGGTTGATACTGAGATGGAGTCGCCTTCCAAAGTCATTCCACAAGTGTTCACTGATGGCGAGGTCAGGGAGCTTGCTGGCCACGAGAGGACCTCAGCACGCAGTAGGCGGCCCATTGACATA
The DNA here is from genome assembly GCA_023313115.1 of Rhysida immarginata. NCBI lineage: Eukaryota > Metazoa > Arthropoda > Chilopoda > Scolopendromorpha > Scolopendridae > Rhysida > Rhysida immarginata. Next base: position 225,696 of record JAHWFO010043718.1, read on the forward strand.
CACGCTGTGTAAGGGCGTGCGTTAACTTGTCCCAGGGTGCTGTGCCAAAAGGGGTTAGACGTGCGAACGCAGAATGTCTGTGATGCATCCCTGTGCCGTCAAAGTCTGCCGAAGCACTATTACAGATGACTTGAAAGCTAATCGGATGGCACCCGACACAATGATTCCAGGTGTTACCCTATGTGTCTCTCCACAATATGGGAGGGTTGTGCCGTCTGCCCTCTACGCCATTATACGCGAAAATTATGGTCATCGGAGGTCATAGAGAAGTCGGACTCATCACTAAACATGATGCGACATCATTCGTCCGTTGTCCATCGCGACCGGGCAAAACACACTCTAAATGCAGGCGTTGGTGTTGTTGTGTTAATGTCAACCGCCGTATGGGACGGTTGGACCCCAATCCGGCGGATTCGACTCGTTGAGACACGGGGTGTTGCAGAGCTTGCAATATATGTTCGCAGATAGCAGGGTGCCGATGGCATGAGATTTCTTAATGCTTGGACCACCATACGACGATCCTTCCTTGGGGTGGTGTTTATTGGTCGACCTTAACCTGCACGACCTTAACCTCACCCATTGATTCTGACATGGGGACCACTGTGACATCTGAAAGGCCCACTTCCTGGCAATTGCACGGTACGACCAAGCAGCCTCATGCAGTCCCACAATGTGGCCCTTGTCAAATGCTGTCAATTGGTGGATAGGATGTGCTTCGTACAGTAGAGTAACCCTCTCTAAACGTGTTGCGTAACTGTAGGACTCACAGTAGTTGACTGGTAACAACTTATCAATAACATGACGAATGGTGAGCCTTGTAGGCATTCCAGATCCTTGAGAATCTAATCATTTACTCACACATCAATGGTGTGCATGTGTACCAAAATAGGACCACTCCTTCTGGGTGCTTCACTTTTTTTTGTCAGCCAGTGTATTTGCTCATTATTGTAATTCAAATAGGAAAATAGAGAACTAGTTGGGCGTTCTGACTGGAATGGGAACCAAAAGCAAAGAGCATGTTGGGTGAAATGCTGTCAGAGGAGACCCAGAAAGCAGAAAACACAGCACAAGAATTGAAAAAGGTTGCCTGGACAGACAAATTGCCGGTTCCTGATGCATCATGTTGATGGATAGCGTAGAATATGGAGAAAACGACATGAAACCATGAACCCCCTCGTGTCTGGTTCAAACTTTGGAAGGTGCAGAAGACGGATTAATAGTTTGAAGAATGTTTTCTTGCCACGATTTGGGTTTTGTAATGTCTCACGTTTGAACACCAAAGCATACAGAAAATTTTGCTCCAGATCAAGTTCACCCCTTCATGCTCCCAGTTTATGCTTCCTTCGAACAGGATAATGCACCAGCACACTGGGTCAGATTGGGTCTCATTACTGTTTGAACGTTTTCACCATCTCATTGACTAGAGGCGGTTTTGGTGGCCACTAGACGTTCAACACGCTACTAGACAGGTGAACCTCATGGCAGCTCATATAACATTGAAATTGCTACCTTGGCATAGGATGAAACCAATGTCCCACTCTAAGCAATTAATTTAATCAAAACAATGCAAAAATAATAGAAAAATAGAAAGCCTAGAACACTCATGTTTCTTCATCAATGTCACGGACTAATCAAATCATTTTAAATGTCTTTTACAGGGATACTAAGAAAATTGATGTGGATACAGCAAGAACAGTACAAGAGAGACGATCGAATTCCTTCGTTAATGTGGCTAGAAGGGGGTGTCCTAATCGATTCTCTGCTCGTGCACTTAGAATCTCAAGACTTCATGACGGATGGCGAGGTTAGCCAACTCAAATCCATACGCATATACCAGCTGTTCGAGTCGCATAAATCTCTGATTTTGGTTGAAGGTTCGTCGCTAGAAGAGAACAAAATCTTCTGCTGCATAGTTTTAAGGGAATGGACAAAACCATATTATACTGATTTCAGTCTGTTGTTCCATATTGAGACGAAGGATTTTGTTAACGGCGCTTCCATCGAAGACGTGCTCATTGAAAAATTCCCAAAAAAAGATATGCTATCGGAGATTGACATCATGAATTATATTAAAGCGTACCAACATCGAATCCTCCTCATTTTAGAAGACAACAATGACGAAAGGAGCGAAGAAACAGAAAGGATACTAGAGCCACTAATTTTACGCCGACTGTTCCCTAAAATCAAAATCATGGTCACGAGCATCAACGGAATTTCACTTCTAAACAAATATTCCACTCAAATATTTAAAGAAACAAGTAAAAACGATAAAGAGATAAACACCTGTTTCAATAGAAGAGTGCTCATCAAACACTTCGATGTACGTCCAAGCGATAAACTTCCTCCTGAGAAATGGTTAAAGTTGCGCGATAGCTTAATGAACACAATGAATTCCATCGACAGCGAACCGTCGACGAGTATCTTAAAGTCCTATCCCTTTTTCTTTCCGTCATTGTACTTAATGATAACCGAGGAACGTAGCACGCGCAATTACAAAAACTATTTCAATTTTTTTGTCAAATTGTTGAATGCAAAAGAGCTAGTGGACCTTTCCAGATTGCATAGCCTAAGCGATACATTTTCCCATGAACAAACATTGATTCGATTCGGAGAATATGCACTGCAAAAAATGATCAACAACGAATCTGTCACCATGGACGACAACGACATCATTGTCAACCTGGGAGATCAAAGTATTTTCCGATTTGGATTTTTGGTCAAACCAAGTGAATTCTATGAACCCATCGATGAAAGCCTCAACGTGTTCTTGGCTGCATTCTCCACCTTCAACGTGATGCGAGTGTCAGGTGAGGAGGACTTCAGAAGAAAAATCAAAACATTACTTTTTAAAGATGGATTACTACCGATAGGGAACGACAACATCCTCTTTTTCAGTTTCCTTGGAGGGTTGTTGAACGAAAGAGCTACACTTTTATTCGAGGAACTGCTGCCTTTGTCTGGTTGGTTCAATCTGCACAATAAATCCTTCACTCATATTCTCCAGGAAATTACTGACATTCACCCATTCGTCGATACATTCCTACATCTGCTGACGTCTTTCTTTCCTTCTTTTTACGATATTCATAGACTCGACGACGAATACCTTTCGTCCAGCATTCACTCACTCCTCTTTAATGAGGCAAGCAAATCGAACGTCTTTGATACTCTCTTAATTCATTATTCGAAACTGAGCTTCTTAAAGAAAAACATCACCCTCAATCATTTGGTGTTGAATATTGATGATTTTGATGAAAACGTCGAAACCCATGGAGCGAATTTATTGAAATGCGAGACACTCACCATTTGTTTTGATAGATTTTTTGGTAATATCCAAAAGTGGTCGGCTTTGTGTAGTGTTCTCGACATGATCCAAAAGGAAAAATGTATTTTCCATTTCAAGTGTGACTACTTTGATAGGAATTCTTTTCTTCTAAATTGCCTTCACAAAGAATTAACTGAAGGAGAGTGGAAAGAAACAACGCTCCACCGTCTACAATTAACGTTCACAGAAGATGATGATCCAGAGTGTCTTAGCGAATTAGTCGATCTCGTTAGAAACCATAAAATCAAAGAAGCAGTCTACATTACGATAAAGGAATCTTATCCAAATAAAGAATTAAAGATAAAAATGAAGTCCCATTTAGAGAAGCTATTTGACTGGATCCTTCAATCCGGTAGTGTCTCTGAATTTTTAATATCAAACGAAAATTCTAGTTTCTCACCTGTTTTTGATTTTAGTCGTTTGCAAGGAGAACAAGAGAGCTCACTCCGTTCGGTTTACCTGGCTGGATCTGTAAATGCTTTGAATGGAGACAAAAGATCAGAGTCTGCAGTAGAAGAAGCACTCATTTTATGCAAGGGGGACCGATGTTGTATACAAAGTCTTCGGGGGATCAAGTGGTTGTGGTGTCGTAAGAAATGCTTCGATTGCTTGGTCAAGGACGAGTGGCAACAATTAAACGCATTGGAGGAACTCACATTGACCATTGAGAAGGAGGAATCGATAAGAGTGAATCCTTCTATTTCAAATTTCCTCCAATTAAGAATTCTCACTCTCACATTCGACAGTTGGCAAATTCCAAAAGCGTTCGATCTCTTTCTTCATGAATTGCTGCTTTCTTCACTCTCTTTGAGAATTCTTCAGTTATTTCACATTCCTGATTTCATTTCGAACTTCGATTGTCTCGTCGGCTGCCTCGTTAAAGGTTTAAATGGAAAAAGGGAAAATTCGAATGTCACTCCTCTACTGGATGAACTGGTCTTGCAATTTTATCAGATCGAGAGAGAAGTCAATTGGTACGCACTGAAAGAGTCCAAGGGGGTGAAGGAAATTGAGTATTTGCTGCAAGAGAATCTGGTCAGACAGTTTTCTTGGGTCGATTATTATTATCAAATTCGAAGTGACGTTCTGTGTTCTCAGTTTTCATTGGGCCATCGATTCGCCATCAAACAGGAAGTGCATGGATCAAATTTATTGCATTCTCGACACAGTCAATGGCAGTATCGTTGGAGTGAACCAGCGACCAAATGCTGCATTACATATAGCAACAAAGACTAATATTTAATTTAAGCAATAGACCTTCGCTGCAATCCAACAACTGAAAAGTCATCAAATCAATTTTAATTATAATAAGCAGAAAAAAGTAAAATTTAATTTTGATATACTTAGATTTTTAATGGTTTAATAAAATGTTCCCATCAATAAAAGTGTAAATATTTGAACATGTAAACGATCCCTTTTCTTTATTCAACACACAAAACAAGCTCCCACAACTCAAGCAAGAGAGCACCCTCGCGGGCCAATAAATCAATCACGTTTCAAGATAAAACTAAATACTAAATAGATGATAGGTTAGGTTAAGTGTCAATTAGAAATGTTTCTTAATCTTGAAGGTTTTATTGTTGATCTCAGTTGGTGTTGTTGCCATCTTTCGTTCTCAGGATCAACATTTTCCCGCTGTGACTATTAATTTGGACGGAATTGTTCATTGCTTAGAAGGGTTTTGCGATTTAATCACTCAACTTACACAATGTGTTCTCAATTAATTAAAGAGAGGTAGGTACCTTTTGTAACTTAACAAACAATGTTGAATAAATAAAAATAAACATGTACTTCCCCCACACAACTCTTTGGAAGTGAAGTTGGCCTAAACACGGACCAACAATTTGAACGATTTCTAATCTAGCATTCTGGGAGCTTTAAGAAATATTCTTTCTATAACAGCAAACATCCGAGGCCTTTTTCACTTGTTAATTGGAATGTTTAGAGGAAGACAATTCTACTTCAAAACCTCAGAAAAGGCTTGGGTGGATGAATAAGGGGGTAATGGGTGACTGGAATCAGAACAGGAACACAGCTCAATAAAAGACAAAGAAACGATCCTACAATGGCGGCAAAGAAAATGCAACACTTCGGAATTTCGAAATGTTGTACAGGGTGGCTCCTATGCCCCAATAGACCACATGACTAAGTCGTATAATCGTCACGAGCTTCAATGCAGGCCTCGACCCTTGCATGCATGCGATCATGAAGATGCTAGATGTTGTCTTGGGATAGGTTGTTCCAAGCCTCCTGAACATGCTAGCGCAATTGTGGAATTGTTGCAACTTGTGTGCAGTGACGATGAACTTAACGTCCCATCACGTCTCAGACGCAAATTTTCAGGATAATCGACCCATTTCTTGTAGATGGTGCATTTTATTTGCCGCCAGTGTATCTAAAGAAAAGAAATCAAGAGTCACTGATTGGTCATAAAGAACTAGATATCATCCAAGGAGTCTTTTCTACACTGCTTTGCAATGAAATTTCCCCACCAACAAAAACTTATCTGAACCTATCCATATTTAGATGCATGCGCACGTGACATGACCATTTGCGTTGATACAAGGTTTCCGGGTGCTTGTATAAGCTCATCAGTTCAAACCTGCGCGAGACGTTCAATGCATTAGAGAGGAAGCAACTGCCGCGTGAACGTACAGTACTGTAATCCGCACAATGGTCTCAATGCAGCCACGACGACTACGACAACCGTTCGCGCAATTAACGGACTTTGAACGCCACCTAAAAAACAAAGCCTTCTCACTGCCTGTGGACTGCGTCATCAAGCCAGGGCTGACAATCCAACTTTCTTTGTTTAACACAAACGAAAAAACGCTGATTACAACAGGTGCTTTTTCGTTTGTTGTAAACAATGAAATTTGAATTGTCAGCCCGACGTCGGCTTCCCCCAGGCTGGATCGTCAACTAGACGGTCTGCTGTCCATGTGTCTCGGGACGCAAGGACGGTAAGCCGACGTTGGAGGCAATGGCGAGAGGAAGGCATACAGGCCAGAAGACCAGGCTGTGAGTCCCGGGGAGGCACGTCAGCTCGTAGCGATAGGTGCATACTCCGAACAGCGCTAGCGGACAGAACCATCACCCTGCGGCAACTGCGCGACAACATCACTATTCCTGGTACTGCTCCAGTGTCAATAGTACGCCGATTACACGCCGCGACAGTGCCTGCCAGGCGTCCATTGTTGTTTCGTCCGTTGAACTGCAATGGTGTCCTGAACGACTGGGCTGAGGAATTGAATGGCGCCCGGTGGTCTTCAGCGGTGAATATCGCTTTTGTTTGAACACCGACGACAGACGCGGATATGTGTGGCGCAGACCATTGGAAAGTGCCAATGAACAATGCATCCATTATCACCATCATGGATCAACACCCTGGATCATGGTCTGGGGCCAATTGCGAGTTATAATTTAATTTGTTGAGATTGTAATTTGAGAGAGTTCTTAGTACTTTTCTTGAAAATATTTAAAAATCATCATTAACTGGAGATAATGGAGTGTTAGTAGACTATTGAGAAAGAGTGGAAAGGCGACAGAGGAATCTGTTTAAAAGTTCCTAGAGCTTGCCTTATATGAGATAATTGTCCGGGGCGATCTATCAGAGTTTCGCCTTGCTAGCTAATTACGCTCTCTTATATTCTTCCTCAACAAGTGTAGCTTGTCCGCTCGGCAATGGCTCGTCTCGGCTCTGCCATCGGCTACGATACCAGAACGCCTTTCTTCACCATCCAAGGCATTGACAGCAGCACGGTACGTCACAGAGATTCTGCAGCCCGTATTACTGCCCTTTCTGCACACCGTAACCGGCGCAGTCTTTCAGCAGGATAACGCTAGACCACACGTGGCAAACGTGAGCATGGCATGTCTGCATGATGTAAACTGCCTACCATGACAGGTTCCGCAGAGCTATCGCCAACTGGGCACGTGTGGGACATGGTGGGACGCAATCTATATGACCTGACCCAGCAGGTTCATAGGCCTGGGCAGATGTACCCCAAGATATTCGCCACCTACATGATCACCTACACCTGCGGCTGTAACAATGCATCACTGCTAGAGGTGTTGCCGCAACTACTGATGCCTCTTTCCGTTGGGACACCCTGTACAAACAAACGAGTGCACATCTTGGCTTCATAACGTAATAAAGGTGCGTACTGATGTATCTCTTGCTGTATACCTACATTTGGCTCATTCGGATAACTCCTTGTGGGTGGGGCAATTCCATTGCAAAGCAATGTATTACAGAGCAGGAGGAAAACTATCCTGATATACAAATTCCAGTCACATTAATGTGACCATCCTTTAAGTTCGTTCAATACCAGCGGAAAATGTTTATGTCCAGAAGGTACGTACCAATATCAGAGGTGGAAGGGTGTCAAAATGAAGCAAAAAACATTGCAATTGATGGAGTCATGGCGAAACGTAGCGATTTATCCCACTTCCAAAAAGGTATGATCATGGGCTTCTGAGACAAGGGTTGCAGTATTTCCGAAACGGCTACTTTTGTGAACTGTTCGCGTGTTGCCGTGGTGAAAGTGTACCGTGCATGGCAGAATGGCAGTACCCAAAATCAGCGATATGCCATGTGTGGGGCACCATGGGCCATAGATGACGGTTACGGAGATGTGTGCTAGCGAACAAACGTGCAACAGTGGACCAAATGACCTCCCAGATGAGCCATAAGGCTATCAAACGTGTATCCTGAACGACACTTCAGCGAACGTTACTCATATGGGGCTCCGCAGCAGACGGCTGGTGCGTGCACCGATGCTAACGACTGTTCGCCGGTGACAAAGACTGCCATACAGAGCACGGAACATGCGTTTACGGTAATCCCCTGGCCCTCAAACTCTCCGGAATTAAACCCTATAGAGTATCTATGGGATCACCTCGATAGATCCACCACTGCGCAGCCTACGGCAGCTCGCCACAGAACTGGAGTTGACATGAATTCACATCCCTGTCAATACCTTCCAGAACCTTACTGACACTCTTCCTGTCCGTCCCGCGAAAGGTGTTTTATCTGGCTACTGACAGGTGCACACATTAATGTCACTGGACTGTGTGTACAAAGAATATCAAAAAACTGAGCATTCGATGACTGGAAGGGACACCCAAAATTCCCGAGAATTTTCATGTAAAGAGCAGAAATCGCAAAGAAACCGTGACTCGTCGGACCAGGCAACCCTACGCCAGTCCTCAGCGGTCCAATGTCGATGTTGGTTGGCCCTGGCTAGACGTTGCCGACGATGTGCAGCTGTCAAGACTGGCACCCGTCGTGGCCTCCCAATCCCTGCAAGTACCAGGGTTCGCCAAATTGTCACGGACACAGTTGTGGAAAGTCCCTAGTTGTACCGCATGGAGTTCTGGCCCGCTGTCGCCCTTCGGTCAGCATTTGCAAACCAGGTGACCAGGCGAACACTTCTGCCATTAATCAAGCGTGGGCGGCCCGTCGGCTGTCCGACTTGGGTTGTAACCCTTCGTTGGGTGTACTCTCGATAGACCCTTGCAACAGGTGGTGGAAAAAATGCAGGGCGTTAGCTACATCTGACCTTGAGGCACCCATCCGTCTGGCACCAACAATCATCGCCCGTTCAAATGCGAATAGTTCTCGGTGTGCTGCCAGTTCTGCGTCTGGTTTTGCATACAATGATTAAGTGATATCAAGGAGTCCTGTGCAAATCCATTCCGAGAACGGAAGCAGCGGGATCTGTCTCATTAGGGACAGGGAATCTGATTGGAGGGGTATGCCTTGACTTTAGGTGAGTGAGTGAATTTACCCAAAAGTAATTGGACAGTAATTGTTAGATGCGGTGTCGCGACATGGATTTTCTTCAAAAGACACTCAACCCTTCTTTCCAAGACCTGTACATGATGTGTAGATACATTTTCGTCTCATTATTCCAGGATGACTTAGTACCATGGCCTGCACCTTGCCCCGACCTCAATCCTTCGGAATTTTTTTTATCTATGGGCCACGTACAAAACAATTTGGTCATGCAGCCGCCCGTCCTCATGGTATCCTGCGAGAAACCATTCGGCACCCCGTCTTCAAATACACTGCTTTGCAATGAAATTGCCCCACCCAAAAGGAGTTTTCCGAAAGAGCCAAAAGTAGGTATACAGCAAGAGATACATCTGAACACACCTTTAGTGCGTTATGGAGCCAAGAGGTGCACTCATTTGTTTGTATAGGGTGTCCCAAGAACTCAAGTAGACCCATCTTTCTTCAGTCAGTCTATGCATTAAAATCGGTCTGCTCCAATTCATAGACCAGCTTTCGAGCACAGAATCTGTCCAGCAGGCATGATGAGGAACTTCGCTCTGGTTCGTCCGTTGGGATCCAGCAAACCAGTTCAGTCGCCTAGGAGGTCGGGAAACAGGTCAGTGCTGCAAAGGGCTCGGTTTTAAAGATAAAGGAGTAAAATCCAGCGCGATTGGAAAATTTGTGGAATGGCTGCTATACGAAGCCGACAAGAAAGACAGGCCCCGGCGCGGAAATGTCACCTGACCATGCTAGTCCGATTAACAACGTAACCTTTATTGTTTCCATCTTGGATTTTAACACTCAATATTTTTTCGGAAACAGTGAAGGTTGGAAACAGTGAAGGTTGGATTGTTGGCCAGACTACTATGATCAGATGACTTTTCCGCGCCGAGGCAACACATACACATAAAGCCTCATAGCGGAAACGTCATACCTTGTTGCATCATCATTAGCGACCAACTCTAGGGCTTCTTATTGGTAGAAATAGGATTAACAATGGTCGACTAACTATGATGTAACAATATATGACATCTCCGTTACCAGGCCTTATGCCTTGTTTGTCTTTATCGTGGGCTACCTGCTATACAAGGCCTACGAGACAACAAGGCTTGAAAGCAAAAACGTCACCTGCCATCGCGTTGCTAGCAGCAATTAAACCTTCACTGTCTCTGTCTTGGATGTTAACAATCAGAGTTTTTCCGTTTGTTGAAAACAATGAAGGTTGAATTCTTGCTAGCACCAAGTCGGTCAGATGCCTTTTTCGCTGCTAGGCCCTGTTATCTCGTTGGCCTCGCCTGTTATACGAGGCTAACGAGAAAGACCAACACCACTTCTACTTAAAGCCTGAGCCGAAGCCGACGCGATCAATGGCACTACGGCACTTGGCATTGTTGAAATCCCAATATTTTAAATATGAATTTTGTATTTGAGATAACTAAGTAGATAGAGTAGAATAAAATGCATTAATGCCAAGAATGGGTCATTTACTTTGTTAATAAATTATTTTACTTTAAATTTTAAATATCCGTATTTTCTTCTTAAATTTATTTTTGCAAGACGTCACAAAATCCATCTGTTTGCATGATGTCACAAAATCAGTGACACTCCTTGATTATATCGCGTCGGCTTCGCCTGAGCACGAAAACGTCATACGTTGCTACACGTAGCCCACGAGAACGACAGGCCCCGGCCAACACCACCTAAACAGAAGGCCTGTGCACAGAAATGTCATCATTTTTACATCATCATCAAAATTCAGGGCTTATCATTGGTAGAAGTACGATTAACAATAGCTGCTTTTGTGTGATGTAACAATGTATGACGTTTCTGTGCCCCGGCGCGGAAAAGTCACCTGATCATAGTAGTCCGGCCAACAATCCAACTTTCATTGTTTCCAACAAACAAAAAAATATCGATTGTTAAAATCCAAGATGGAAACAATAAAGGTTCCATTGTTACTCGGACTAATATGGTCAGGTGACTTTTCCGCGCCGGGGCCTGTCTTTCTCGTGGGCTACGTTGCTACATTCACCAACGGTAGCGTATTGTTAGTCATACTTCTACCAATAATAAGCCCGTAGAAGATGTAACAATGTATGGTTTTTTCGTGAGCAGGCTTTCTCTCTACGCGGTATTGGAAAGACAGGTTCCTGCACTGAAAAGTCACCTGACCAATTTAGGTCTAGCAACAATGTAAACTTCATTGTTCCCATCTTGGATTTTAACATTCAGTGTTTTTTTGTTTGTTGGAAACAATAAAGATTCGATCGTTCTTAGACCTATCTTGGTCAGGTGACTTTTCAGTGTTATTAGCCTCCGCTACTATACGAGAAAGACAGGTCAGAGCACTCAAAATTCATCTCACCATAGGGGTCCCGTCAACATCCGTCCATCATTGTTTCCAACAATGGAAAAAACACTAAATGTTAAAATCCAAGATGGCTGACTCGTTGTCCGGACTTGTCTCTCGTTGGCCTCGCTGCTGTAGGAATGATGTCAAGAAAGCTAAAAAAAGAATTCATGAACTAAGGACACGTTGCAACAAATGGGTAACCAACTGCAGGTTAACCTATACAACGTGATAAGTGCCTTCTTTTTTATTATTGACGACTTTAATGAATTTAAAATCGCAAGAAAAAATTTCAAATTTGCATATAGTCGAAATTTTGATGAGTATTATAATTCATTAGAGAAAGATGTTCATCTAAAACGAGCACGTTTTGTGAAGTGATGAAGAAATTATTAGGGACGAGTGCTTGACGAAATAGCTGGGCAAAGCACATGAAAATAGATGAAGTGGTATCCCATTTCGAGTAATGATTCCTTTTTACCAAATCCAGAGAAGAGTACAAAATCCTTTTGAGAAATTAATTTTACCTCCAATCTCTAAGGCGGAAATTCTCAATTTAACAAAGCAGATCTCTGCGTCAATGGAATTCCAGATTACATTTTTAAGGGATGCTTACCAGCAATTACAAAAATTATTCAATCTCTCACTTCAATCAGGGGTTTATCCCGCCGAATGGAAATCGGTCAATATAATTCCACTTTCACCACCCGCAAAAATGTTAGAATCTTCTGTTGCTAGGTATTTAGCAGCATTTCTAGACCCATACTTACCGGAGAACAACATGGCTTTAGAAAATACAGATCGACGATTACCAATTTGGCTTGACTGATGCATTATTGAGTAAATCAAATCGAAAAGGGTAACCAAGTGGACTTCAGTAAGGCTTTTCATAGTTGCACAAAATTAAATTAGTTGGTTTGGCAAATAATCTAATTAATTGGTTCGCTTCCCTATTGCTCGACAATTCTGAATAAGAACGGATACTACGTTAAAGATACAATACGTAGTGGAGTTCCTCTCGGCCCTGTCCTTTTCAACTTATTTATGGCGGAGATATTTTATCATAAGAGAATTAGGCAACTTAACTTTTTTCTTTATGCGGATCATCTGAAACTTTATTGGGAAGATTGTCGGAAATTATCACAAGCTATAGACGCTATTTCTTCTTGCTCGGCGATTCTTGTTAAATCCCCTCAAATCTTGCTATGTAACCTATTCTCGTAAAGTAACAAATTTTGAATTTAATTACAGAATAAATGACAACCAAATTCAACGTCAAGATATGATAAAAGATTTAGGAGTCATTTATGATTAAATTTTTCTAATCATCTTGAAAATGTAATAATGGAAATGAGTAGGAGAATAGGGATAATAAAACGACTCGCAAATAATAATACCAAAATTTCTTTATGCTTCCTGGATTGAGTATTTGGAGACCAAACTACGGAATTTTAGTTCTTTTATAAATCGTTACAACTTCTTCTTTTAACCTTCATCAAATCATAAACATATTTAACACACTAATTAAAATTATTAATGGACAAATTTGGGTTCGCATCCCAAACTGCAAAAGAATCCAGCAGACCTTGCTATTTACTGGACAACGGCGTACTAATTTAATTCATTTGGATCCTAACTGCTTTTAAACTAATAGATATTTTAAATAAGACTTTTTCTATGATAGATATTTTTAATGATAAGCCTATCTTGTCTTCTTTTTTATTTATTCTTTCCCGCTTTGGACCTCTGTCTGTTGGGATCAGATGCGTCTAAGGACCACCTCATGTACATTATTATTATTAATATTATTATTGATGTCAGCACACCAAAAGGTGTAGAAATAAAATTGTATGATATAAACCAATAAACAAGAGCGAGTTTACCAGAAAATATGCTCAATTGTTGGCGTCAGTGTAAAACCAAATTAGTTGTTTTCTAAAATGATAACACGATATTGTACATGCGATAGCTTTACAGTCAAGACCAAGACAACGCAAATCGAACGGGAGATCATTCCAATATTTGATAGCATTGTAAGGGAAATGCTGGTGACGAAAATTTCATGTCACATGCGGTACCAGAATTTTCCCCATCCATATTCTTACCATGTTTTTCTCTAATACACAGCCACGATCGTATAAACGCAGCGGGGTGGTTTTCACTACGCATCGAATCTGCCTATTCTGCGACCATGCCACTTTTCCGGATGTCTCTATTCTGCCTTTTATACATTGACCAACTTCTTGTTATCGAGTCATACTTAGTTAGTCCAAAAGCTGTTCGGATCATCTTATTATAAGCAACTGTAATTCCTTGTAAACTCATTTTTTTTGAACTTCCCCAAAAGATAACAGTAATGTAATATTGGCCTTATAACAGCATGGATTAGTCTAGCCATTTCATAATGAGAAAGATATAGGAGTAGAATACATCCCCAAATAAGCGCATATTAATCAGGTGGGCGTGGCCTTTTCCAGCCAATCAGCGTGCAGCATTCACATCACGTGACCCCCCACCACCCCCTACCCCTTCCTGCACAGGCGTTCAACCAATCTGCGTGCAGATTGCGCCTCACGTGACCCACCACCTCACCTCCCCTGTTTTTTGGGTGTGGGTCTTTATTTGGGCGTTGGCATTTAATTGGGTGTTGGCCTTTTAATTGGGCGTTGGCTTTTTATTTGGGCGTTGGCCTTTATTTGGGTGGGGCCTGAAATAAAATTAATTTTATAATCCTCTGATATACCCCTGGTGCTGGTGCTTAGAGGGGTATATTAGAGGGGTCCTGATGCTCTCAGCAAAATCCACTTAGGTGGTTCTGTCTTACAAGTGTACACCGGTTGATTCGCTTAAATACCATTGATTCCGGCTAGGGGATTGGGTACTGGCACCTCAAATGGATTACCTAATTACTAATTTAGTATTGTTTTCTCGGGTAACCAAGTTTTTTCCAAGGTCTTTTTACAGTTTTCTAAATTAAACGAATACTGTTTCAAGAAGTTTTGTTTTGTTTTTTTAAATTTCAACTAATGGATACATTGTTTCAAATGACAAGGTGGGACTGGACTCTCATATACCTGTTATAAATAAATAAATAAATAAATAAATAAATAAATAGAGAGGTGTTCTTTACATAACTTAATTTAAATTTTGGTCATGGATGAGGCATTTTCTAACCCCGCTAATTCTGCCGGTTTTGGTGGTGTGAAAGGTTTAGCTAAACAAACAAATCATTCTGAAAAAGAGACACGTGAATTGTTAAGGGGTGTGAGAGCTTATACGCTACATAAACCGGTGCGTCATCATTACCCACGTAATCGCATGCGTGTATATGCGCCATTTGAGCAATTTCAAGTGGACTTGGTTGATCTGAACAGTCTGTCAAAACAGAACGATGGGTATAAATTTCTACTTACCTGCATCGACGTTTTCTCGCGCTATGCGTGGGTCATTCCTCTAAAAACGAAGAGGGGACTTGAACTTAAGAAAGCCTTTCAAAAAATTTTCACACTCAGCAGTGTTCCTGTAAAAGTGAACAGCGATAAAGCGAAGGAGTTTTTAAACAAACACGTTCAAGATTATTTTAAGTAACTCGACGTCGATTTCTTCACCACAGAATCAGATTTGAAAGCCGTTACGGTCGAACGATCCAACCGTACGTTAAAAACGAGGATGTTTAAGTTTTTTACATTTACCAACACACACAGATACATCGACGTCTTACCGGATCTCGTGTTAAGCTACAACCAACGCAATCACAGAGCCCTGGGTATGGCACCAGCTGATGTCAATGAAAGAAATGCCCCTGCTCTATGGCTGAAACAACACAGTTATTATACAGCAGCACCACAAACAAAGCCAAGGTTGCAAATCGGTGATTACGTACGTATTTCGAAAGTGAAAAACATATTTGATAAAGGCTATCTTCCAAACTGGACCGAGGAGGTGTTTGAGGTTTCAAAAACCATTCATAGAAAACCTGTTGTGTATAAAATTAAAGATTACGATGGCAGCGAGATCTCAGATGTATTCTACGACCAGGAGTTACAAAAGTTGAAAAAAACTGCAGTTTTTAACATTGAACAGATTATTCGCTGGCGCACGAGGCGTGGTGTTCGCGAAGCTTTTGTGAAATGGCAAGGCTACCCGGCCAGCATGAACAGCTGGGTACGAGAGATAGATCTTTTAAATGCTTGAAAAGAGGCGATTGACAACAGTTGGGTCCGAGTACAGCCATCATGTATGAAGACACGGATTTTTATGTTACGTTACCATCAAACACACCTACGGGCGAACAAATTCATACCAATACAACAGCTCATTTTATCACAAGACTGCCGTGGACGCTACGTTTCCAAGGGCGATGGGAGGTTGGTTTATCGGAAACA
>JAHWFO010043718.1:256531-269597 GCA_023313115.1 Rhysida immarginata
TGTTTCCGATAAACCAACCTCCCATCGCCCTTGGAAACGTAGCGTCCTAGGCAGTCTTGTGATAAAATGAGCTGTTGTATTGGTATGAATTTATTCACCCGTAGGTGTGTTTGATGGTAACGTAACATAAAAATCCGTGTCTTCATACATGATGGCTGTACTCGGACCCAACTGTTGTCAATCGCCTCTAGTCAAGCATTTAAAAGATCTATCTCTCGTATCTCTCTATTAATTTTATTTCAGGCCCCACCCAAATAAAGGCCAACGCCCAAATAAAAAGCCAACGCCCAATTAAAAGGCCAACACCCAATTAAATGCCAACGCCCAAATAAAGACCCACACCCAAAAAACAGGGGAGGTGAGGTGGTGGGTTACATGAGGCGCAATCTGCACGCAGATTGGTTGAACGCCTGTGCAGGAAGGGGTATTGGGTGGTGGGGGGTCACGTGATGTGAATGCTGCACGCTGATTGGCTGGAAAAGGCCACGCCCACCTCATTAATATGCGCCTATTTGGGGATGTATTCTACTTATAGGCAAATGCGTTTTATCTAGTATGTTTTTCGATGGAAATTAACTAGACTCAAGTTACCAAAGTTCATCCTGGTATCAAACGTTATTCCCAAAACCTTAATGGTGTCTAGGGTTGGGCTTTTCTTAAAGGCAATAAACTGTTTTGTTTTCTCTCTGTTCAGAGACAGTCCTCTGCAGCTATACCAGGTTTCTAGATAACTTAGATCTTATTCAATCTCTTGATCTTGTCTGTAATAAGAGACATATAAAAAATTATTATCGTCGACATAGCTTACAATCTGTAAATTAAATCTGTGGTTCTAAACAGATGCCGTTGCAACAGCACATATAAGCGGGCCCAATCCAGACCCTTGTACAATACCTCGTAATGAATCTTTATTATCGGCGGCGACGACTGTTTTCGATTAGTACATTTGACCAGAGCTATATACGGGCAGGTTACTCACAAAAACGCCAAGTTCTCTTGTAATTGTGTCCTCGAAATGGTATCAAATGCTTTCGATATATCAGTCTGGGCAATCATAAAACAGTGGCCAAGATCGAAAGAGTCAATCGCATTAATTGGTATCTACTGTGCCTTTCGTTGAGGACGACTCCCAAATTGTTGTGGAAGTATTTTTTGCCAGAAGTAATCAATCAAATCAGAAAATATTAATTTCTCCACTATTTTTGTTATAGGAGATAGGGGAATTATCGGTCTAGAGTTTGTAATTTCTTCACGACTCCCCGATTTATATAACGGTACAATTGTGGATTGCTTCAGACTTTTAGGAAATCTTTTCTCTCATATAATTTTAATACACATTAGGCGAATTTTATTTAGCCCAAATAAATCAAGATGTATATTTTCTATTATATTCTCATCACTCTTTATGCACACAATAAGTGAGTAAGTAAGTATCAGGGCCAGTATCACTTAATCAACTAAGCAATTAAATTAGTTAGGGGACATTGTAATGTAATCACTGACTCACTCAACTATCTGGAACCAATGATAGTCACAGCTGCTTAAAACCACATATGCAAATCAATGGGGGAGGGAGGACTCTTCCATCATATTAATGCAGGGAAAATCATTGAGGATCTTGTCAAACAACCAAACAAAGCACAAAATGTTATCAACCCGATGCTATTTTACAGAACTGGGAACTGAGAGCAAAAATGGCCAAAAATACATAAATACAGACAACTTCATTCAACGTGGCCCAGCGAATGTTTCTGCTAGCCCCCTCGCTACAGCCGACTGAACTGTGTATTGAAGAAAACAGTCGATGTGCTCACAGGTTATACACACACGCTGCAGTTCTTAAGTCTATTTGTCACACAGTCTCTTCCAACTACTGCAAAAAACTAACTTTCAAAATCCACATAAAACCACGTTCTCAACACAAAAGAAACAGGAATATCAAGCTGTGCTGAAGTCAAATAATTCTCAACACTCCTCAATTCACAGACTCCTCCACTAGAAAAGCAGACTCCCTATTCCCCAGCTAATGAAATGAGGCATCCAATTCTGCATATTGACTTCTTGAGGAACCGGCAAAATGTCTGGACTATGGACCTGTACACAAAGTTCTGTCTAACATGTCGGCAACAAACACTTACACTACATGGTCAAAGAACTTTGGACACCTGTTGCTCTAACGTAAAGCCGCAAAAAGCTTCAATCAGTAGCGTGTAGGACCACCCCGAGCTGCTATCTCGGCCTCCACCCTACATGGCATACTGCCCACAAGATTACTGTATGTGTCCACAGGTACTGACCTCCTTTCCTAGAGGAGTGTCGTGGTCAGTTCTTGGACAGATGTAAGGCGAACCATCCTGGATCCCACGCGTCATTCCAATTCGTCCCAAATATGTTCGATGAAGTTGAGATCAGGACTCTGGGCGGGCCATTCCAGTTCTTCAACCGGCATCTCGTCAAACCAGTCAGATACGGATCTTGCTCTGTTGATATCAGCATTGAAGTTTCCGTCCACCTTGATGAGCGGACCCAGTCCAGTCCCACAACTACGGTAGGTGTTCACAGGGGTGTCCCAACTCTTTTGATCATGTAGTGTATGTTACGATGATGATGGGTCAGGGCTAGAAATTATATATGGTGTACCCAAATTAAAGAAGACTTTCACTGTAGCGCCGTTGTATCTAAACGAACTTGCTTGTCGATAGATGTAGCCTCATCTTGACTCCCAACGTCCCAAAACAGCTCACTCTGCCATGAAGGCTGCAAAAGAGATGCTCAGTTTCTTTTTCGACGAAGAAGGACCCACACTTTTCGACCCTGGTTAGAACGGGTTGAAAGAGTTAACGCTGAACACTACTCACCACGTTGCTGAAGCCGAAACGGACCATCGAAAACAAGCGCAGAGAGCAGCTCTCGAAATGGATAGCGCTGCTCCAAGACAACGCTAAACCACTTGTGGCCAAGAAAACCCTCCCACCTGCTGGAAACATTTCGATGGGAAAGCCTCAAACATCTCCCCAAGTGACTCCGATATTTGCGGTCTCTTAGAAAAATCAATGACAGGTCATTGGTTCACCTGCGTAAAGAAGTGCAAAACACTGTGGAAAGAGAATCCGTATGAAACCCACGAGTTCAACACTGAAGCCAGCATTCGATTCTTACGCTCTGAGATCAGTACATCGTTATCAAAGGCAATTAAGTGTAGGCGTCATGTTACACGATGACTGTATGTCAAATATTCTCTACTTTAAATAATCCTTAGATATATCCGTAGTTTACTTTTCATTTGGGCACATCTTATAGTAACACCCAGTGCACTTCTTGACAATAGAGCTATTTTCGGCTTTGTGTCCTGTGGAATCCACTCATCCCGACTTACTAGACAACTGCATCAACGCAGCAAGAAGTACGCACAGTCCGCATTTTCTTTCCCATTGTTCTGGCACGATAATATTGTTTAACAACATCGGTCGAGAAGGTCCTATATACCGTGGCCTTTCAAAAATTTTCCAGACCTGACCCTACCAGATTTCTTTCATACAGCCAAAGCTCCGCAGACCTGGGCAATATAAAAAACAAAACCAATGCACCCAAAACATGTTTCTCAAAGCAGAATGTTGAAGATGCTAGAAAACCACGTGGAAAGGAAACAGTACTCACCAGATATGAACTTTGGCATCATGTTATACATGACCAAAGTACTTTATGTTTCCTATTTTAGTGGATACTCAAACTAACACTTACAATAAAAAATTTCACATCCATTTTCGTTTATTACATTGCTTGACAATTGCTAAGGAACAACAACATTTTTGTCAATCAAGACTGTCCCAAGAAATAAATATTACCAAAACTTGAGTAGACATATTCCAGTGACTTTATGAACACAAAATGGCATGGAATTTGAACTAAAAAAACGAACATAACAGCAAAAGCAGAAGAGGTATTATCAAGCATCAATGAGTAACTGTAGAAAAATGTTGCTTGTTTATCACCGGTTTGAAACGTAAGACCCTTGGTAGGGAGTATTGCCTCTTCGAACCGCATTGCACGTTTTGCATGTTTGGCATGCTTCCCACTAGACTGTTGAGAAGAGCAGTCGGAATCTTATCCCATTCTTCTTGTCAGTTCCTGCAGCGTTCTGGAAGGGGCATTCCTTTATGACACACGTCTACCAAGAGTGTCCCAGTCATGTTCTATGGGATTCAGGTCCGGGAAGTATGCGGGCCACCGCAAATGCTTGATATCCTCACTCTCAAGAACAACCATACCGTGTTCGCCATATGTGGACGGGCATTATCGTCCATGAACACAAAGTCTGAACCAACTGCTCCACGGAAAACACGAACGTGATCCAGTAGAATCTCCCTGCAATGCCGTGCTGTGTAACAGACTCTCCTGCAAAGATGTGAAGGAGTGTTCTGGCGTCATGCATGATCCCCCCCTTCCCACACACACAATCACTCCTTGACCAAAACGTTAGACTTCCTTAACGTGTTGTAAGTGATAACGTGTTCTCTTTTCACACCAGATCACTTGATGCACAGACTCACTTTTCATTGTGAACCGAGACTCGTCGGAGAACATCACCATGGACCACTCCTGACCGCCCCAAGCACGACACACGTTACAACAATCCATCTCCTCCATCGATGGTGCAGAGATAGTGGAATGCATTTGACTTGCTTCCGTGCATACACCAACCCAATATCATTCGACCGACGGGAAATGGTTTTGGCAAAAACACGTGTACTTGTAGCAGCGGCAAGATCTTCGGCTATCTGTGCGGGTGTCTCATTTCTTCCTCTTTTTGCTGAAAGGGCTATGCTACAGTCCTCCTGAGCGGCTGTGCTTTTTCGACGACCACTCCCACGCACACCTAAAGCGGATCCTCTGGTGACAGCAGCAGTTTTCAAACCAGAAACAAGACTTTTCGCAACGCCTATTGCTCACGCCAATTCAGTCGCCATGCCTGAGGCCGTCAACAGCTTGTCCACGATCGTAATCACTCAAATGAAGTCTCTCGCAGACGATATGTGATAGAGGGACTGAAAATTTATAGTATGTTCGCAAAACACCTGCACGTGTATCCCCCCCTAACACTCAACGGCTACTGATTTTTACCGAACCACAGCTCATTGGACACGTGACTTTTAATCAAATTATACAAATCGAATATCAACCAATGCTTTGATGGGTCCTGCAATTTTTACCAGCGCCTCTAAATAGCGCAATGTACATGTTCCTTAGCAATTGTCAAGCAGTGTATATTCACATAGCATGAGGCGTATTCAGAAAGTAAGGTCCGCTTTTGTAATGAAACAAAAGTACTAGATATTTTCAAAATTTATTCTTTCTTTACCAGGTTATAAAGTCTATTTAATACTTGTTATAGCGCTCAATGATCTTCTGCATGTGCACTTCATAGAAGCCTGCTGTCGTTGAGGAAAGCCACGCAGTTTTCACTTCCTCATCGTCGCACTGAAATGCAGGCTGCCGAAGAACTCTTTTAGATACCGGAACAGGGGATAGTCACTGGATGCAAGATGTGGACTGTAAAGGAGGTGGTCAAGTTCGTCCAACTAAACAGAGCTTTGCTTGAGAACAATTTGACCAGCTACTTTACGCAGTCTAGACTTTGTTTCCTGTGACTACCATCTGTTCCGAGATTTAAAGGAGTTGATTAGCAGCCTGCATTTAAGGTAAAATACATCGTCGCTGCATACAAGCTGCAATAATTCTACAATTGCGACAGCATGTTAAAGAGGCTTGGAACAATCTACCCCAAGACGAGCTAGTATCTTTATCATGTAAGAGTCAAGACCTGCATTGAAGCTCGCGGCAGTTCTACGACCTACCTGCGAATGTGCCTATTAGGGGATGGGAGCCACTGTATACAACGTTCTTCTCGACGTCTTGTCTTGCAATTTGAATCACTTCTCGTATGCTACGTGTGTGCAAAATTTCAAATAAATCGACCCATTCCTTCTTGGTATTGCATTTTTCTTTGCCAGCAGTGTATGACAAGTGCTTAAAAAAACATGGAAAATAGTTAAAGGTAGAGAGATTCTGGTAAAGAAAAACATTTGGAAAATGGATAGAATAGTTTTGTTTTTATTATTAAACGGAACTTACTTCCTGAGAATACGCCTTGTACATTGAAACAAATAAATGGACAATTGCAGATTTAAAAGAAAAAAAAAAGAAAAGAGCTTTTTAGGCAAAACACTTGTTTCCTCTTTTAATGGAGAGGTTGAGTGTTTAACTAAAACAGCAAAGTAACAATCAATCGCTCCCTCTATTTTTCCTAATAATCTTAACCACACTGTCCTTCATAGTGATTACAATATTTTCAATCACATGTGAATTCAAGTCAACGATGATGGCGCTTTCCAAACAATCTACTGGCCACGTACATAGACTTTTTCTACAATAATCCCTTGCCCACATGTTCTCAATTGGATTCAAGTGACTTTTTTCCTGGTCACATGTGAACTCTTAGCATCCAATTAATCAAGCAGCTTCCCTCTCTCACTTTCCAGCAACAAAGTAACAATGACACATTGCACATTACCTTAAAGATTTACTAGAACGCATCATACACTACCCAGAAATTTGAAAAGAAATCTCAAGTAATAATAAATCATTTGGACTCATTTACTTAATGTTCTACATTTGTTATTTACCTAAGAAAGGAGTTGCTAGGTCATCTTATAATTCTACTACAGAAAAAACTTATTATTAAAAATTATTACTGAATAAATAGAGCCAGAAGAAAGGAGAAGAAACCACTAATATACATAAAATATTTAATCGGATCATGGATGCACATTAAATTATTAAATTATGAAAAAAAACCTTTAAACCTCAAACTTGTAAAACATAACCCTAAACCGTGAAGGGAGTTCAAAAAATAAATCAAAGTGTGCAATGTCACAATGATAAGTCGGCTGATATTTTTGAAACACACTCGATTTACATTGGTAACAAGTTATTCGAGCACCTCATTACAAAAACCTCGGACAACAGGATGAACCGACACCATACGCTTTAAATACTTATTACATTCTCGAAAACAGATGTGATTGGCTAAACCTTATGGCTACCAAAAAAAGACAACAGGTGAGGTCAACTTGGAAATCCGCATGCAAATCACTTTAAGGTAAAAGAAAATTATAATGAACAAAAAGCATTTACTTTACATACTGAACTGTTTTGCAACGCAAGTAGCCTAAACCTTCGAAAGTGGGATGATCGTAAAGGAAATAAGAGTCAGATTGTTTGTTTCTGAAACATCTAATGAATAGCATCCCCTACTTTTCACGTTCAACAGAATCTCGGTTGTTTAGAGAATGCCAGTTCTGCAACAAAATTTCAAACAATAAGCGCCATTGCAGCCGGAAAAGTCTTATGAAAGAGTTAATAAGTGACTGGCATCTATCGCCTCGAGAAGAGAAGGGCAACACATCTCTTCAAAAGACAAGTGTACAATAAAGTCCTTTCTAAGAGCATAACAAGACAAGCCATGTCGCTGATTCGTTATGACAGCCGGATACCATCTCGTGTGTCTTTGCGATAACAAAAAAAGAGGACAGCTCGACTTCTACGGACCAATGAGTATCAAAAATGAACACCTGGTGTGCTATTCGGTCACATTGACACAGAAGGACCCCTTTCTTAGAGACAACACACGGATATCGAATAGGGACCCTTTATTTCTGACTGCAGCTGTAATACTTTTAGGCACACAGATTCAACAGTGTAAAGTGATAATTGAAATATAATATCGCTTGAAATTTTGTTACAGAAAACTGCCATTCTCTCAACGCCACAGATTCTAAATAACGAATCTGAATTTCTAGAACACAATATCATAAAAATCGAAACGAACTGTACCTTTAGTCGTTTCTAATTCCTTTCCATTCTAATATGTTAATAATTCTAAAGTTCACTTGACCGCTACCCCGACAAATACGACCCCGCTGGAACATTCCGATCCAAACTTCATAATTATTTAAACTTCCCAAAGGAATGTGCATATCAATTTCACTATTCTACATTCTCATAGACCAAATAGACAGATAGTCTACTCAACTCCAACCTGGTAATTCCAATCCCATGGGCCAATCGAAACGAAACTGAATAGCGAAGCACGTCATGGTCATGGTAAACTACATTCTGTCTTTCAACCTTCCACGTCATTCAAATGTAGAAAATAACAAGCGGACGGACAGACGTGGTAATAGCAAACAAGTGGCTCCAAAGGTGATGTAGAGTAAAGTTGGGGGTCATTTGGCCGAAACTGATAATAATGCCTTATTGTGCATGCGTCTTTTGATGTCACTAGATGACCTCCACAGAAGCGAAATATGGCGACAATGATAAAAGCCTTGCGATAGCGACACTCATCAATATTCGTTCACTCTTTCGCAATTCTCTTTCTTTCTTCTATTTTATAATTAAATAAAACCAAAATGTCATAATTAAAAGGCGTTAGGATTATTACAAAACGTAGTTACCTTCTAAAAAGAACACAGCGACAAGGACTATAACGTATTTCTTATTAAATTTCCTCGAAATCGAGTTGGCCTGACCGTTACCTCTTAACAGACTCGCATCATAATTTCGATTTATTTTTGAATAACTTTATTTATGTAGGGATTTGGAAGTATTTTTTATCGTGAAACTTTTTCTTTTCGAGCTTAACGACAGAAGTCATCCAATGACATCAAAATACTCAAGCGCGTTAAGCACTTCTGACAAGATGAGCATACCTTTATTCAAGATTACCTTGAGTGGCTCCATTCTTCCCCAGCTTAATACTCAGCCATCAGAGCTCAAGGGGCAGTCACATGATTGAGCTCTGATCGCCTTAAAAGCAGTATTCTGCAAAACTGTTCTCATTCCATTCATTATCATACTGTGAGACAGATACTGTAAATCCTCATTCTTGAAGAACCTTGTATGATATCGATGGAACCACATCTATACCACCGAGTCACGCACCACGTCTTCCATGCGAACCCATGTCCAAGAACATCTCTCTTCAGCAACGGGGAAATGGCAATGGCAAAGCACCGTCTGCAGCAACGCATTAAGCCCAGCGTTGCTGCCATTGGTCGAAACAAGTACGGAATGTCTACTTTGGGATGGCCAAGAGCTCCGCCGACGCATTTTGTGTTGGCACGTCGACATCCTCAAATCTCCGTCTTTTGAGCGCTATCTTCATCTTCGAAAATGCGAAGAAATTGCACAGAGCTAGGTGAGGTGAGTAGAGAGGCTGCCTGACCTGAGCGATGTGGTGTTTTGATGCTTAAGTTTTCTGTCATTTTCACCTCGCCACAAGAATAGAAAAACGTTTCTGCTTTGGTATGTTACAACAATTCCACGCGGCACTCTTAACAGCTGAAAAATTCATTACCTCATCAGCAGAAATGTCGTCACACGATCCGGATAGCAAAAAGGTGCAGCGAGTTCTACTTGTTTTTTTGTAGCCTCAATCCGGATACTTTTTTTGGACAGGCCTCGTACAAAGAAATGAATCGGTGCACGCAATTGAAATTGTTTTAACATTTTCTCTTTATTTACTCAATCTTTCAAATCCATTCCTAGACACCTTCCGGAGGTCGAAAGCAAATCGTTTGCAGCGCAGTGACGACAGTGAGGAACACCAGCAAGTCGACGATCGTTTTTCGAAGGCAAATCTTTCCTTCTTAACAAAAGGAAACAAACATTCAATGTATTGGGTCGTCTATGTAGTCAAATAAAAACACACACATTCAGGTTTCGTTAATACGTACGCAGAAACATATTGGAAGCAACGGCAGATGCGAATTATGAGTGCGGACACAAGCAGTGACTCGTTATTGTTAGCATAATAGTGAAAGCAAACACTCTAAACACAAACTACCCCAAACTCAAAACAGCATGCGTAGATCAGCCTAAGCAACAAGCACATTAAGACTAACTACAGCAGAAGGTCCGTTTATCTGGAAACCAGAACTCTTGAAAGTTCCAAACAATAGAATTACTCATGAACGACCTGAGACAATATTATTCGGAAAAGGAACCTTCTACTGTAGCATATAGAGACTTACCTGGTTTCAAGGCCCACAAATAAAAACACTTACTAAACAGGTGACCTTACCTTAAAAATGGAACCATCGTGCACTGGGCGTCGATAAACCTGTCGAATTTGGAGTAGTTAGGGTCATCAAAGACGGTAATAGTGATGGACTCCCCACAAGTTGTTACCGATAAGGGTGTTGGCAGCGATTTGTAGTCCAAGATGGTGTCTTTCTTAATTGTTCCTACAAGGAGAAGGAGTAAATAACGTGAGCTGCTGGTAGGTATTCTCCTTATGCTTTATCATCTAATCTAGATATTATCCATTTTATCCCCACTGTAAAGGATTATAATTTCTTCAGTTTCTCATTATTTCACATCGAATGACTTACCACACTCCCTTACGTTACTATTTAAATAACCTAATATTTCTATGTCACGCTACCCCATAACTCTGACTATACTACCACAAATCCAGTCCAAACATCATCATAGTCGTGAAGACTTTTGAAATAGCGTGGCAAAAATTGATGCGTCACTGTAGTTTATGGATTGAGACCGGTGGTCGCAACGTTCAACACTTGCTCATATGTAAACTGTTGCTCTGAGATGTAATTATGTTTTTACAGAGTAATCAATAAAATTGTTGTTTGGTTGCAAAACGATAAGAGCTTACAGGTTCAACACACAGCATATTCAAGGAAATCCAAAAGGATAATCATGGCAAATGTATACTAGGCTTTTGGTTTATTTCATGGAGCCTTGTACAACTATGGTACCACGAACAGATTCCGAGAAACTAAAGAGTTGAGGAAAGCTTCCGTGCAAAACTGGAATGAAATGGGGCTATGTAGTAAAGTAATGTAATCATGTAAGAATTCGGAACATTAATAAGGTATTCGGTGTAGGCACGTCCAACGTTGGTTCCTAAAATTCCGGGCGGGAGTGATGGACCTGGCATATGAGCCACGCAGAAGCTCGCCCAACGTGTTGAATGACGCTGATCTGAAGCGATCTGTGGAGGAGGGCCCGTCAAAAACTGTTCGGAACCTTGCAGGGGATCGTGCTGTAGCAGCGTCGACTGTCAGTAGACACCTTAGGACCATCAGCAAAGTGAAAAAGCAGGACAAATGGGGCCCACATGAACAGTTGTCAGTAATAATCTGCACTTGTTATCGCAAAGACGTGCTTCTGCTGCATGACAACGCGCGTCCGTTCATTGCATGAACGACCGTGCAGGCGCTACAGGCTCTAGGCTACAAGGTGCTTCCACACCCCCCGTACTCTCTCGACCTCTCCCGTATCGACTATCATCTTTTTTAGAGCCTGGACAATTTTCTCCGTAGGAAGACCTTCCTAACCCAAGCAGGCGTCGAAAACGCGTTCCGTGAGTTGATCGAGTCCCGTGACCATGGATTCTATCGGAGAGGCTCTAGAAGCTGCCATATCGTTGGCAACAATGTTTGGATTGCAATGGGGTTATTTCGAATAGCACGTGTGAAGGTGTCCTTTCTAGAGGACCATTAAAGATGACCTCTGCAATCCGATATTTGATATGCAACGACCTGATGCTACGTTCAGTGGACTTATTTAGACCATTATGCTTTATGTTCCAAATAAATTACAGATCCAACATATCTGATTTTTTAATGCTGTAATGAAAAAGTACTTATAATTTTAAAATGTTTGCTTTTGGTTTTCCTCGCACTAACATGGAGGTGTTCAAGTATACGAAAATATCAAAAGTTTATGAACTTTTTTTATGTAGAAAAACACTGAAAAAGGTCCGCTACAAAAATGTGGGATTATTATCTCTTAATAATTGTTGGTGTTATCTCTTAGTAAAATAAAAAAAATGGTGAAAATCGGCGATTTACACCTTCGTGAGGGTTCCTTGCGAGATAGAAACGCAATTAGTTAACTGAAGTGGAGGACCTACAAACTCAACAATCGTCAAGTATACAGTGCTAATACGCAAACTCGATGACTGAGTCTCTGAGCAGAGTTTCAAAAATTATCGACTATAGCAAAACATTTCTACGAAAACATTCAGAACCGAGGCTCATAATATAGGTTTTCATTGTAAGACTGCACATGTATGGAAGCCCCTTGTGGCCCGGATCAACTTGCAGCCTCGATTTCAGTTGTGCAACTAGCGGGCACAGTGTTAAGAGCAGATCTGGAAAACTGTGTACATGGAGTGGATGAATCACGCAACACTTTTTTCCTGTTTAATGGACATGTCTAGTAGTTATGCCGGATTCCTGGAAAATGATTCTGGTCAGTATGCGTAACCCTAACAGTCAAATGTGGTAAAATGGTCCCATTTTACATGGTTTGGCGTTCGACTTCTGGATATTGTGCCAAAGAAAATCTTCAGGTAACTGAACAATCTAGACAAATAAATGTTAATAAAAAAAAAGTGCCGTTTCTATGAAACGGATGTATTTTTCTTACGACAGGACAATGCACCTTGTCTTAAGGCTGCCACTGTAATGTCATCATTTGTAGACAATAACGCCATTGCATTTAACTAGCCTCCAAATATCACCGATTCCCATTGAAACACCGTTGGGATGAATGGAGATCCGATTGACATCCATGGATGTTTGTTCCACAACAATTCAGGAGGAACTCGTTACATATATCAAGGAGGAATGGTTTAAATATTCCATTGGCCAACTGCTGTCATCGAGTTATGCCACCGAAAATTGACAGGTATTGGGAGGGCTACATAACAGCCCTTTTTCGACGTCAAATTTAGCTATTCCGAAATTATGAAAGCATGCAACAAGCGAGGCTTCGTACTTTCCAAGAAAGGCATATCAAGTGTTGCTTTCTCTTTCAACTCAATAACACAGGGAAAACCAGAAACTGCTCTATTCCTGAGAGTAAAAAAGCAGGCCAATCCGAAATCATCCACTAGCCGTACACCTGATGTCGTACGGAAGATTCGGACTCTCGTTACCGGAAGTAATCCATCAACACAACGGGCTATTGGACA
>JAHWFO010043726.1:0-12855 GCA_023313115.1 Rhysida immarginata
GTGGGAGTATTGATGTTTGGGTGTAGGAATTTCCTTACTATGTGACAGGTGTTTAGAATTGTGGCTTTCTGTAAGGTTTTGTATAAGTGTGGGTTTAAATTTAGTGTTGACAGGCTTTTGTGTAGCGCGTGTGGAATAACCCCAGTGGCAGAAAGAACGATAGGAACAATGTGTACTCTGTTAACTCCCCAAAGGCGTTTTATTTCATGTGCAAGATCCGTATATTTAGTGATTTTGTCAGTGTATGTCTTTTGTAAATTGTGTGTGTTGGGGATGGAGATATCAATTATGTAAGTCACTTTGTTTTGCTTATCTACTAGTGGAATGTCTCGTCTGTTATGAGGGACAGTTTTGTCAGTGGTTATAGCTCTCTCAAAATATAGTTTATGTGTGGCGTTCTCTAAGACAGTGTCGGGGATATATTTATAGTAAGGAGTATGAATGTCCCTTAGCTTGTGTATCTTAGCTAGTCTCATTGACAGTATAAGAAAATAAAATAGGTTTAATTTTCTTAGTAAAGGTAATAACCTTAGTCTTACCATTCTTAATAATCAGCCCATTATCTAGGCACCACTTAGAAAAAGTATCAACCTTGACCTGTAAAATATCTCAATCAGACCGAGTGATAACCTGCTGGAATAGCTTTAAATCATCTGCAAACATGGAGGCTCCTGGCCCCAGCATCGCCAGGACATCATTAACATAGATGTCGAACAGTATTGGGCCCAGGCAGCTACCCTGGGGAACCCATCTTAAAATGCAAAAACAAGAACGAGAAATAAAATTTCCCATCTTAATGCATGCTGAGCGATCAGATAAATAAGAGGAAAACCAAGCAAGCAAGGAACCCCCAATCCCATACCATCTAAACTTAGAGATCAATCTGGCATGGGGCACCATATCGAAAGCCTTTGATAAATCAAAATAAATGGTATCAAGTTGCTCGTGCTTGTCGAAGCATTCTGTAATTTTAGTGACAAATGGAACAAGATTAGTCAGGGTAGATCGCCTTCGTACGAACCCATGCTGCTCAACATCAATCATTTGTTGAAAATAGAAATAAAT
Source organism: Rhysida immarginata (assembly GCA_023313115.1). Classification (NCBI taxonomy): domain Eukaryota; kingdom Metazoa; phylum Arthropoda; class Chilopoda; order Scolopendromorpha; family Scolopendridae; genus Rhysida; species Rhysida immarginata. Next base: position 1,066 of record JAHWFO010043726.1, read on the forward strand.
ACGGTCAAAAACAAGACGCTCTAAAATCTTGGAAAAGTGAGTTAATAAAGACACAGGTCGATAATTAGAACGAGCTAATGGATCCCCAGATTTGAAAATAGGACAGATCAATGAGGTTTTCCAACTGACGGGAAAAATACCTTTATCAAGACTTTTATTGAAAATACAGCAAAGAGGGGAAGCAATAATTTCAGAACAACCCTTTATGAGAAAAAGAGGCAAAGTATCACTGCCATACGAGCGCATCAATTTCATACCTTTGATCGTACGCCTGACTTCGTCGACCTTCTTGAACTTTAATTTTTGAGTCAGTTCTTAGTTCTGAAAATTTACGATAATATTTCTCTTTGCGTGATTTCTTCCATAACGTGTGGTATTTTCTTTTCTTCCAAATTCGCTAAGAAAGATCGTTAAATTAAGGAAAATTGCTAATGCCAAAGTAAGGAGGAAAAAAACAAACTATGCACACTAAATAGTAATTTATTTGATTAATTTGCTGTCTTTATCATGTGTTTTCCCTTTCTTAGAATGAGGCCTCTGTTTTTACTGCTGCTGACAGTCATCGACACTTGTTGGAGCGGCCCTCCTTACGATCTTGATTGCTGTAAGCCACTTACCTGTCCAAACGGCATCGCCTCCCAGGAGAACCGCAATGACTGCCCTACCATCACCCAATGTCCCAAAGGTTACTACATTCGCCGGTGCCTCGCCTGCTGTGATTACTGCGAGAAACTTTTGCGTACGTGCACTCTCAGTTCTCAATACACAATACGCATGCATACTAAACTTTAATTAATACATGGATGTATAACCCAATAGAACTAATTTTATAAGAGTAGTCTATCTTTGTTTTGAATCCTTTGGAATATTATTTATTTATTTAAAACTTTATTCCTTTTATAGGCAAAACCGAGGTATGTTGGAGGGCACTGGACATGGCGTTCTGCCGTCTTGGCAAGTGCGCTTCTCCACTCATCTGCGATATAAAGGGCACGTGCTTACCTCCCGACGAAGGAACCGACTGGGGGAGAGGTGACGAGTTGAATTTCACCATGCTTCAATAAGTTGAGACGACGATTACTCTACCTTCGTTTTTTCCTCGTCAAACTCCAGTTTTCTTTCTTTTTTTTTCCTTCTTCCTTTTTAAAACATTTCTTTTGTATTGTACACACTCGATATTTAATTCTATCGAGAATACATTTTAGTGCACGTTTCATATAAACTTTATTACTACCATAAAAAAATTTAAGTATTTAAAATAATAGCTAATAAACAGATTCGAATGTTCCTTATCAAATAACTTAAGCTCCTTCCTTCACTTACTATTCAATTATTAATGGACATATCAAGAAAAGTAATCCAGTCATTAAAATTCGAGAGTTATAATGTTATCCGCATTGCCCTTTGTTGGTTGCAGGATGAAGCCAGCCGCCGTGCTTTTGTTGTTATTATCCGCGGTCGAGTCGAAGGTCCTCGACGCAGATTGCTGTGAGCCGAACAAGTGCGCCAATGGCATGACCCACCAGTTGGATCGTTCGGACTGCGCGGGGAAACCCATCCCCAAATCGTGTCCCAACGGCAGCTACATCCGTCATTGTGCCACGTGCTGCGATTATTGCGCCAAATACTTGCGTAAGTCTCTCGTCCATATCAATTAGCCATAACGACCGAAGCTCGTTATAACGAATCTCAAAAGGAGCGGCATTTGAACAACGCTTTTGAAAAAGTACCATACAAAAAACAACTACTTTATTAATATGAACATTTAATGCGAAAACATACGAGCTGCTACCCAAAATTTCCCGAAATGTACCTCGGGGAATTTACCCGATCTTTTAATTTCCACCGTCACCTTCAAAGTAGTTTCCTGGTTGGAGCATATTTAACATTGCTGCGATTTCGCTTGGATCACTTCATTGGAGCCAAATCGCCGTCCTTTTAAACGCAATTTCAATTTTCGGAAGAGGTAGAAATCGCAGGATGCCAGGAGACAGTGGTCATGTTGTTTTTGTTGAGGAAGTCTCTCACAGTGAGTGATGTGTGCGCCGGAGCATTGTCGTGATGGAGAAGCCAGTCTTTCTTCTTCCACATCTCTGATCTTTTGCGCATCACGTTTTCCTTTCCCTCAATCGTCTCAAAACGTCCCGTATGACAGTCCAAGGCGATCACAAACATCGTGGATGGTCTGCCTTCGGTCCTCTCGGATACGTTACGCACTTTCGTGATCATTTCCAGAGTTGTGCTTGTTGACGGTCGACCAGAATGCTTGTCGTCTTCCACAGACTCTCGACCATCTTCGAAATGCTTAAACCACTCAAATGTTCGGGTTTGGCCTAAAGCTTGTTCACCAAAAGCCTCCTTCAACACACTGTGGGTTTCAGTCGCAGTTTTCTTCAGCTTTAATATCGAGAATCGCAACACGACCAACACAACGAGTGCCAAAAGCAGCTCAAACTCAAAACACGTGGACATAGGATGACACCGCTTGGCACAATTACAGCTGAGACGTACCCATCGGCAAAATTTCGTACCTCTATCGGTTCGATCAGAATAAATCAATTTCGGGCAATTTTGGGTAGCACCTCGTACACAACTATAACGATAGATTTATTATGAATGTGTGGTGATAATAATGAGCAATCTGTCTCTTCCATCTAGGATGTCAAATTAAATACTGTAGTTCAAAATAATTCCGAAATCCTTTGAAGCTTATATGGTTGTCATTTTTTAAAGTTGACCATCATATAATTGCTTGAATCCCATGCATGTTTGAATTCCTTCAGAACAGAAGCAATCGACAGTAGATAGCCGAACAGAGTCATTTCCGTTAAACTCGACCGATTTTCCTCTCGCGAATGGAATGGAGCAATTCGACTCTCATCTGCCTGTTATGTATAACGATAAAAACATTTGCTGTTTCAGATAAAATGACCAAACAAAGCAGGATTTCTGGAAAGGCTGTGTACAGTGGTGGCCAAAAATTCAGCACCAGTCAAATTGCTCTAAAAAATAATGCCAGTATTTGAAAAATCAAGGCTCAAAAGTTAATTCCACCCTTGCTACAAAATAAATGAGACTGTCTGAAACAAAGTAGGCTATTTAAAAAAATTATTTTTTGGAGGATACACTATGAAAAGGGGAGCATATTTCAGAATATTTAAGTCATCGGCTGGACATAAGTTTAGCCCCCTGACGTGTTTGCGACTTAAACGTGGATTATGTTATATTTGAATATGTACATTGTATAAGCAACAATTTTAATTTCACTTGTACATATTTTAACCAGCATTCATGAGAAAAAGACAAAACATATCGCTATATTTCCGTGAACAAATTAGGCGGTGCGCAATGAAGGACTAACATTCGATGCCATTGCCAAAATTGTTAACTGCAGGAAATCATTTGTATACGGGTCATTCCATGTCAAGTGTGCCAAAATTTGAAAAAATTATAAAAGTCACCTTTGCGACTGTGCGCACAAATAAATTGCCAAGTTTCAAGTGCTGCTGTATTGGAACTACAGCAGCTACTATCCTGAAAATTGGCAATTTAGGACAACGTTTTATTCTTTACACAGTGGTTACAGTATCAAGATTTGGAAGTTTTTATTTTTAGTGCTATGCCATTGCAAATTAGGCAAAATAATTTGCCGCGCGAAATTTAAAGCAGAATTTTGCTGCTCATAACTTGGAAATGTAACCTTCTGGAAGCTTGTGCTTTTGGCAAGCAAATCAGGCATACTACTGGCTTTAAACTTCCAAGGTATCAGCTGCTAGGCTTGCTTAGTTTCAGAGATATGTGTCTTTGAACTTGCCGTTTAAATTTTTTTGCAGCCAATTTTCCTAATTTCAAAGCCAAATAGCACAAAACCTTTTTCTCCAATCAAGATCTTTTATTGTCATTAGAAAGAGCAGGTTTTTTGCTTCAAGAATTTTGTTTTGCTTGGGGGTCGGTTCCTTCAATGCAAGAAAATGTACTTCAAAAACTGCTTAGTTATGGAACGAGGCATGCTTCTTGAAATTGATATAAAGGGAACTTGTTTGTCCTGGACATTCAAATAACTTTTATGATCAAATTAATTGAATACCTGAAGAATTCTTTGGGGGAAGTAGCGCACATTCACTACTTGGTGGCTCTGCAGCCTAGTACAAGAACTACAAGAATTTTGCAAATTTCTGTAATCACCAAACTGATTCTAATTGCACTGCAGAATGGATTTTTTTTTGTTACAAGTCATTGTAAGTCCCCTTGTGATAGTCTTGGTGGCACTGTGAAACGCCCAGCAGCTCGTGCTAGCCTTCAGTGCCCCATTGATGACCAAATTTTGACACCAAGAAATTAATTTGACTACTGTAATCAACGTATAAAAGGAATCAAGTTCTTTTTCATTTCTAAAGCAGAAATTGATACAGTCAGAGCCAGTCAAAAAGAAAGATTTAAGGATTGCCGTACAGTTGCAGGTACACGTGAAAATCACCACTTTATGCCCATTAATGAAGCTCAAATTCGAATGAGCAGGTTTTCCAATGATACAACATCATTTGCAGCATCCCTGAACCCATTTGCCGTAATCGATTCACCATCCATCTCAGTTGCTAATCATCAGCCAGTGCTTATGACAACAAATGGTGGATTGGTTATATTTGTGAAGTTCCAATGGAAGAGCATGATGGTTTGGTCAGTTTCATGCATCCACCGGGAATTGCTCGCTCATTTCATTGGCCCTCTAGGAAAGATACAGGTTGGATCCTGAGCAGAATATTGTAGCCAACATTCCTGCTCCTATTCCAACAGCTATGGGAAGGCAATACAATTTGGAGGAAGCACTTAGGCTGAGCATAAACAATAAATTTCAATCAATTGTGAAATAATAAACAACAGTGTGACAATCATTTAGACGTCTATTTGTTGAAAAGTGTATCAACTCCGGCTTAGGATTCATAAAGAAACCCACCTTAAGCTTGGGATTCTAGGATAAGACCCTTCAACAATAAGCTTGGGATCCTTGGAAAGAAACTCCAACAATAGGCTTGGGAACCATAGCAAGTAACCACATTCACTAGGCTTGGGAGCCTACAGTAAGGAAACCCACCCGTGGCTGGCCTTGCCTGCCTATCGGGCGTGGCCCCTGGGGGATAGGGTTAGAACTTTACACCTTGATTAAATTTGTGAAGAATTCGTTAATATATGAATTGGTAGTAGTTTTACTACCATGGACCAAAGTAAGTATTTTTGTTTGTTAAACGTTCTTTATGAAATTTAATAACCATTAATTTCATTGTCCAATGATTGGACGATCATAAAAGTTATTTGGTTGATGATAATAAATGTAGATGTTGACAATTTGGCTGTCCAGGACAAACAAGTTCCCTTTATATCAATTTCAAGAAGCATGCCTCGTTTCGTAACTAAGTAGGTCCGTAACTAAGATCCTTAACTTCAACAATGATTCAAGGTGAATTGTCTCCTCATCATCACGTTAACATTAGTTCTCGTACTATTCGTCAACGATTAAATCAGTTTAGTTTGTTTGGGCGAGTGGCACGAAAGAAACCTGTTGTGTCATTAAAGAAAAGGAAAGCTAGGTTAGCTTTTGCTCGTGCCCATCTCAACTGGACAACACAACAGTGGAAAAACGTGCTGTGATCGGATGAGACAAAGATACAGCTCTTTGAATGTGATGGCAGAAAGTACATCAGGCATAATAAACATGAAACATACAAGCCACAGTGTTTACAGCCAACCGTGAAACACGTAGGGGGAAATGTGATTATGTGGGGGATGTTTTACCTGGTATGGCGTAGGCCCAATCCATCCTATAAATCGCATCATGGATCGTTTTGTTTGCAAATCCATCCTTAAGGACATTATGCTTCCTTATGCCGATGATAATCTTCCTCTTACATGATCATACAAGCATGATAACGACCCGAAACATACCAGCAGACTTGTCAAGGAATGGCTACAGACAAATCATATCAAAGTTATGGAATGGCCTGCTCAGTCAGTAGATTTGAACCACATAGAAATGCTATGGATTGATGTCAAAAGGGCTGTTAAAGAAAAAAACCCAATAGTATTCTTACACTACTCGACACCGTCAAAGAAGCATGGAACAACATTCCAGAAGATCGGTGTAAACGTCTAGCGGAATCCATGCACAGATGTGTAGCCGTTATTAAAAACTTTGGTTACCCAACCAAATACTGATTCTATGATGTATTATTTATTTATTTGTCCATAGGAAAGTCACCTAAAGGATTTTAAAAAAATTCTCTGATTGTTTCAACTTTGAATTGAACATGCATCGTTATTTGATGGATCATTTCACACTTAATTTTTTGTAACTGGTTAAGAATTTTTGGTAACAAACAGGTGCTAAATTTTTGGTCATCACTGTATAAAGTCTTTCCGCTACAAGATTTAGTGCCTCAGTCATAGCGCTGCAAAACCCCGGGAATCTTTTGTTTAAAACGAAGTGAACAGCATAATTTAAGATTTAAAGGATTGTGGCGCTCCTGCTAAGTTTACCCAAGAAGAAATCTCGGGAGAGAGAACATAGCAGTCGACCAGTGTCACAGTATCACAGATCAATCAAATGAATGTCCAAGAAAATCGTTTTACTCAGAAGGCCATTGGAAAAGAATATCTGTAGCAACTGTCAATCGAATTGTTCTTCATGACTTAAACCTCTGGAAGATCCATAAAACTCGTATGCATGGTCTCATTGCGCGAAAGGAAAACCAGTGACCAGACGCTGTATGAAAGCGATCTTGCTGACGGCAAATGGAAGGTCGTCGTGGCAATTGACCAATTGTGGTAAGATTTGCGCATTGCCTACCGCTCTGCCAAGGGACAGGGCCGAGATAAGTAGTTCCGAGCTTGCCCTGAAAGTTTTTCCCAAAGGCTGAAAAAGGGAGCCTGAAAAATCGTCAGATTGTAGCAAATCTAGCGGCCAAAATGTTCGCAAGATTAATGGCAATGAATTATTGTCAGGACAACATTTTGGAACCTTTGTATCGGGAAGAAATCTCAGCTTTATGTGGTTTGGATAACAAGAATGTCTTCATTTATCAGGATAAAGCATCGAACCATATACAGGGTGTCCTAAATTGATGTACACACTCTTTGAAACGTTATAGCTCAGCAACGAAATGAAATAGAAATATAAAGTTTGTTGTGTATGATCCAGACGGCGCTGAAAAAACATTGTGTGGTGTGGTCTGTCCTCGAGAGTTTACTTGGGCCGTACTTTTTCGAACGTACTGTCACGGGTGAGACTTACCTGCAAATGTTAGAACTCATGATTCCACGTCTTAATGATTTCTTCGAGAATGGAAATGAGGTTTACTTCCAACAAAACGGGACTCCACCTGATGTGAGAACTTTCCTCGATCACGCATTCAATCACAGATGGATAGGACGTAGAGGAAGTGCTACGGAGTTCCCGCTTCGATCTCCCGATTTAACCCCTCTCGACTTCTATCTTTGGGGAACTTTAAAGAACACGGTGTACGCCACAAACCCACAAACACTGACGGAATTAAGAGATCAGATTGAATCTCTATCAATGATATTCCATTAGCTATAATCCAGTCAGTATGTCGCTCTGTTCGACGTCGGTGTTGGGAGTGTACTGTGGCAGAAGGTGGACATTTTGAAGATGTACGGGCTTAAGGAAGTTTAAGGAATAAAATACAACAAACCTTAAATTTCAATCTCATTTCGTTGCTGAGTCATAACGTTTCAAAGAGTGTATACATCGATTTGGGACATTCTGTAGAGCGTTCCTCCGTCAATTACGTTCGAAGAATAGGAGGCCAGAATTCATGCTATTACTAACAATCTCAGAAATTCCCATCAAAGGACGTTTGCAGCTTCGGAGTTTTAAAAACAAGGCTTTATAAAACTCCTATCCCAGGTCCCTTGATGAATGTGCCTGGAGGTATTGAACGAAGTTCTACTTCCCATCCTGCAACGAAGTCTATTGCAGTGGAAACAGCGATGCGAAGCTGTAGTCCGATGCCAAGAGAAACAAATAGTCAGTGAGCTCAGAAACGATTTAACTTCAAAGTCAACTGAGTTTAACTGAAATGATCCTCTATATTCTAAAGAAAATCGTAATGTGGCCAAGCAAACATGGAACTTTTCTTAATTGTCTCAAATTTCGTCATAGCGAGCTTTCATATTTGCATAGCATAGTAATTAGCTGAACAAATTAGGATTGTTTTTTTCCCTGTATTTATAATTATGTTATAGAGGGTGGATACAAAAATGAGCCCCCCCCCCTTTATTTTCGTATCCGAAGCAAATATGTCAATTTTGATGAATCCAGTGAATAGGAAGTTATGGGTGACCTATCCCATGGTGCACTTTTCATCATCCCAAATATAAAATTTAAGACACATTCAAATCCTATCTTAAAAACCGTAACAGATACACGAAAAACTCCAATTGAAAAACTTGTTCAGTATGGAATTCCCAACAAAACAAAAAAATAATAAATTCCAAAATCCGATGGACGGATCACCAAAAATCTCATTTAGTTGTAATTTACAAACAGCCAGAAGGCATAAATCATTTTACTCCAAAATTAATCATAGATGTGTTCAATGTGATGACCATTGACACCATAACGCAATTAGGAAAGGAACTTAACTGATGCCATTACATTGGCAAGCATGGTTGATGTCACTCCTCGGCATGCTCCTTCAATACGATGTACCTGATCCTGCAGTGAGGTGGACTGTGTGGCATAAGCTTTTTCCTTCACGAAGCCCCACAAGAAAAAGTCAAGTGGTGTTAGTTCAGGTGGCCAATGAACTGGTCCTCCTCGACCAATCCATCGTTGTCCGAACATCTCACTTAGACGGACGCTCAGGAACGACCAACCCGTTATATGGCGAAGCTCCGTCATGCTGGAACCACATGCGCTGACAGGAGGCCAATGGCAAATCATCAATGAAATCTGAGACTACAATATTGAGAATTTCAACCCTGTAGCGTTCTGCTGTCAGTGTTCCGTCCAAAAAGTATGGCCCTACTGTGGAATCATTTAAATAGCCCACACCACACTCCATACTGGGAAAACTGTTGACAACTCCATACTGGGAAAACTGTGGTTCGTCTGACCACAACACCTCATCTCTAAAGTTCGGATTATCATCCAGGCAGGTAAGAAATCAGTTGCAAAAGGTGGACCTAGGAATGAAATCCGATGGCAGTAATCCTGGTGGCAGCTGGATGGATGAAAATGATGGGCGTGTAGGATGTTGAGTACAGTTCTGTGATGGCATCCAACATCTGCAGCTTTTGCTTTGCTGCTTATGTGAGGATTTGCAGCAACTGCTGCCAAAAAAACTACTGTTGTTGTTTTCTCATTGCCTTGTGCCCTCGGTCGACCTTGACGAACATTCACATAATCTGTAATCTCGAATCTTTGAACAATGCGATACATTGAACAACGAGACAGATGGCGTTCGTTAGGGTATCTGCAGCATGTAGGTTTCCTCTTGCCTCTCTAAAGCAGAAGATCATGTTGACCATTTCAGGAACAGTGTAGCTTGCCATCCTTGAATTGTTCTGTTTGCTGTAGGCTGACACATGCGTTTTATTTGCTTTTCCTCATGAAAGTGAATGTTATTATGGTAATTTTTGGTAATTTTTTGATTTGCATGTTGAACATTCAAATGTCTATGTGAAGTGCTTAAGGAGGCAACTAATAAATTCAACATGTGATTGTTGGTGATCCGTTCATCGGGTTTTGGAAATTTTTGATGTGTTTTGTTCGGAATTCCATGCTTCGGAATTCTTCAATTGGAATTTTTCGTGGTATCTGTTACGGTTTTTAAGATAAGATTTGAATGTGTCCTAATTTGCATATTTGGGATGATGAAAACTGCACCATGGGATAGGTCATCCACACCTTCCTATTCATTGGATTCATCAAAATTGACATATCTACTTCGGTTACAAAAATAAAAGGGGGGGGGCTCATTTTTGTGTCGTTAAAAAAGTGAATTTGAAGAAAAAAAAATCATCTGTTCATTAGCAATGAGATATTTCATATAACATGTGTTCATAATATAATGGCACTTAACATCCTTTTAATAATGTGTAGATTCTCCTTTTGCATCCAATACAGCTTGAATGTGATTGGCATTGTCTCCAGAAAGCGCGAAAATATTCTAGTGAAGTCTCTCCATGCCCAGTATATAAATACATCACGTATATCTTGTTAATTAGACTGTTGTGAAGGCCTAGTGCTAACTGTCCTCTCCAGCTCGTACCATAAATGTTCTTGCTACATTGGTGAACTCGCTGTCATGTTTCGTGTTTTGCGCTGTTGAAAGATTACATCACCAGTAGGGTAAAATTTAGATATGTATGGATGGAACTGTTCCGCAAGACTGCTGAAAAATACTGGGTGGCCCAAAAATAACTTACTCACTTTGAGAGCTGATAACGGTTTTATTAATGAACAGATTATAATATTATTTTAACATGTTCATATTGGCTTAATGAGAAAACGTTTCCAAACATAAAATATGCAAATAAGGGATTTACTTTTTTCATTGGATAACCTGCTGGATATGACTACCTTTATCTACCGTCACCAAATTTAAGCGGTTAACGATATTGAAAATGGCTATGAGATTCGAGCTAGCTCTCTTCTGGTGCAGTCTTTTAAGTCACAGAATGTTTTTGGTCTGGTAAGATAAACCCTGTTTTTTTTTAGAAATCCCCATAACCAATAGCTACACTCTAGCGGCCAAAAAATATTCCAACCAATTTGCATATTTTATGATTGGAAACATCCCATAGTCTCATGCTGTTTTCGCCAAACTCTTGGAATCTCTATGGTGAAACGTATCTTGATTCATCTGATTTGTCATGTATAGATTTGTCCAAATACATAGTTTTTAACACACATGCCCAAAATAGCTACAGTGATACTAATTAAAGGAATATTGAAAACATTAATCCACATGATAATTTTTATTGACTCGGATCAGGGCTGTTCAAGATTTCTGTCCGCGGGCAGCGCCCGTGCACGCGGGTAATCTTCCTTACCCCCCTATTGCACATTATGTTGATCAGTTCCTTAAAGTCGAGTTGCTAATTATCAATTCGATATTGTAAAAAAACAAACAAACAGAAAAAAAACGAGGCAGCTTACCATTTTATTTCCTTCGTTTTAATGTGATAATTTTCTCGATGTCAGGTAGAATTATATTTTTTCCCCCGATAGGACATGATTACATATTAAGCTTTTCGAATCCGATCTGTGAACAATGAAAAAAAAAACCCCATATTCTCCCACTGCGGTTTAAATACTGGTTCAGTGATTTTATGCTTTTTAGGAATGTGCGCCATGTTTTGCGAAACGAAAAACAAGCAAGTATCGGTAACAAAAGAAATAATGCTTCATTTAATGCAATCGCCCCCTAAAGTCTGGTAACACTGCATAGGAAAACTATACCCACTCCCCTCCTGAGCTTTGCCCGCGAGCTTTGTCCGCGAGCATTTTATGTTGCACGCGGGGGAAGTGCACTAGTTGGACGGCCCTGACTCAGTTGTACATTTCGGAAACCAAATTATCATGTGGATTAGTGTTTTCAGTGTTCCTTTAATTAGTATACTGGTGTCCACAGTTTCTGGCTTTTGTTGTTTATAGCTACAGGGAGCTATAAATACAGGTTTATATGGCCGCATGTCTGAACTGGCCGAAGACAACTGGAGCAAGTTAGCCTGGTTCGATGAATCAAGATTTTAATTATGCATGCCAAA
>JAHWFO010043728.1:0-11076 GCA_023313115.1 Rhysida immarginata
TAATATAATGTGTAATTTCTTTAATTATGATATAGTTTTCATGGATAAAAAAAATTATAAAATGTATTCGGTTTTTACGTCCTTACCTAAAAATATTATTGTTGTACATAAGCAAGAATTTTCCTATACTTTTATGTCATTTGTAACTGATATTGGAAATCTCATTGGGATTACACTGGATATTAATGTCTTACAAATTATATCCTCTTTTTTTTTTAAATGGGTGTAGATAATTTTAAAGATATTTGTTTTTATGATATAAAGCTTGCTTACACATTCCAGAAAATTATAAAAACCATAATTTTTAAATCTTTTAAAATGTCAAATTTTGATAACTATTTTACAGAAGAATTATGCATCTGTAAAATGTAAGCGTTGATGTTTTCAAATGTTTATGTATGACAACTCATAGTTAATTTCCTTTACATTTAACAGTAATTTTTAATGTATTTAATGTTGTGTTTATTTTATCATCCAAATATAATGTTTCAAATATAAATAAAACTATTTAATTATATATATTTAAAAAATACGTATATTTTCATTTATTCTTTATTTTCGTTCATAGTTTATTGTCGCGGCTTTTATACATGTACACAGGATGTCCATAAAGTCTGGTAACATGGCAGATATCTCAAAGCTGTCAGATAGGCGAGATCAAATGGATGTGGTTGATAGGTAAAAGGGGGGGGGGATTCATTGCCGCACTGAAATTTGATTTTGACCCCCAAATTTAAGGTCATCCATATGCTGACTCGAAAACTAATACAGGGTGATCAGAAAAAAAAACTCATAACAACATTGCACTCGTTCCAGAAAAACTTCGTCTGGGCCATTCCCATATTTTGATTTTAGGATAGGCGATTTTAGGATAAGTGAATTGGGCATTAGAAGTAATGCACGTAAAATTTCTTCCGTAATTATTACGCAATTGTAACAAAGTATACGAAGACGTCTAATCAACGAGAAGAAATTTTGACGTTACATGGGCTAGGAAAACGCAATTGCGAGCTCGCAAACGCTCAATAACGCCCCATCGAATGTCAGGAGAAATCCTTGCTTCTGGAATGGGACCGGATAAACGTAGATGAATTGCAGCGTTTGGCCGGAAATTTTCGAATGCTCTGAACTGAAGCGGAAGGAGGCCACTTCGAAAACGCTTAAATATATTTTCTGAGAAATGTGTACTTTATCAATACCCGTTGACAGAAGTTTGTTTGTAGTAATGTATATTTTTTTTCGCAAAGTAAATGTTATCAGTTTTTTCTGGTCACCCTGTAAATATAGAGAAAAATTTCTGGCTGCTACCCTGTAGAGCAACATCACATTAGTCTAAAAACAATTTTTAATCACAACCTTCCCCTTGAGAAATCTTGAGAAAATGGACGAGAAAGAGTCATTCAAGGTCAGGTTGGGCTGGCCAGGTTGCTTCACTGCAATTCAAATGTGTTAGAAACCTGAGCCATCTTGACCAGCTCAACTTGACCTTGAATGACTCTTTCTCGTCCATTTTTTCAAAATCTTTCAAGGGGAAGGGTCTGATTAAAAATTGTTTTTAGATTAATGTGCTGTTGCTCTACAGGGTAGCAATCGGAAATTTTTCTCTTTTTAATCGTTTTCGATTTAGCAAATGGATGACCTTAAAGTTGGGGGTTAAAGTGAAATTTGAGTGCGGCAATGAACTCCCCACCCCCTATTACCTGTAAACCACAATTATCAGATCTCGTCTACTTGGCAGTTTTGAGATATCTGCCATGTTACCAGACTTTTTGAACACCCTGTATATTTATTATATCTTTCTTTAAATTACGTTTCTCCATTAATTGGAATATTTTGGTATTTTTTCAAGTTTTTATTGCATAATAAGAAGCATATGAAACATGTATTTTTCATTTACACAATGTTCTGAGATTTAAATAAAATTTGTATTCATATACGTCACAGTTAATTCTAAATATTAATTAGTGGGGTTCATTCCCCAAGAATTTACCTCAAAAAAGTGGAGTCGTCTTCTAATCGAGTCGTCTTAAAATATACAGTATAGTTGGGTAAATACGGTGTTTATGACATAAGCAATCCTTAAAATGTATATTCACGAATATAAATATTTGATAAAACTTTTATCTTAAATTTGTTATTTTGTATGACTAGAACCTCCATTTTAATCATGAATCTACTAGAGCGATCAAATAAATGTGCAACCACTAACTTCAGGAATATTTGCTTTTTGTTTTTTAGATTGTTCTTCTATATATAAAGTTTTGTTAGTAGACTATAATCAAACTATTATATTAAATGGGTAGAGTTTAATTGCCCCAAGTATTGAATCTCTTTTTCACTCTAATTTATCGTGCGTTAGAATGAATGAGTATTGTATTTATGTTGATTTGTCATGTAAATTGAGATGTAATAAAATTTACCGACACATTCTAGATAATTTAGATAAGTTTTCGAAATTTTTAAGTGAAAAGTCTGATCTGAGAAAAATGTATTTAATGATAATTATTTAAAATAAAAAATGCTTGTATTTAATTACTGAAATAAAGAAATAAATTATTGTATTAAGTAAATTGTTTTAATTTTATTAGAAACAAGGATACTTCTGTGTGTAATCATTTAAGTTGACAATGAAACAATAGAAGGTGATTCAAACTTATGTTACAGAAGAATATGATAGGTAGAGGGTACTAAATCAAACGTTTTCTATTAAGCAATATGTGCCCTATCTCGCATTTGAATAGCGTTACACTTGCTTCGGTTGCAGGAACCAGTGGCTTAATGCTCTGATGGAAAACAAGAACCAGTCACGTTTGACAACATTCGCATTATATATGCATTACAGAAAAGTACTTCGAACTTAGGCTCCCCCTTCTTGTAAGCAACACTCGCATTGCCGAAGTATTGACTGCTGCTCCCGTTGAAGTATTTCAGATGTAGTACAGCTCTGCGTAAATTCTTGTAGTTATTCCTCCCCGGATGATTCGCAGCACCATACCCTAAATGCATGTCATGTAGCTCACTCCGCTGTAACGCTTCATTTTTCAATGTTCGCTCTCGGATATTTCAGCTTTCAGTGAACCAAAGTACAACACACACCGAACAGTCAAAACAGTCCGAAACATGTGTAGCGCCGTACTGATGCAAGATACGACACACGTTGCTCAATAAAAACTAACAGTTTTGGTACCCACTATCTACCATATTCATTTTCAACATAAGTTCTGAATCATTCTGCATATTTCAAAACTGTACGTTTTTAATGTAAAATTAAAATAAGTGTTGTTATTAAAAACGCTACAAGGGTACATCCCTTCCAAAAACACGAACAATACCAGGTAGAAATTCTCTACGATGTGATTGATTCATAATTGTGGATTAGACAGGATGTCGGAAAAGGACTGACCGTTATTAAAATGGAGTAGCAGCTAACGGCAACAGTCGTTAAAGTCAATTTTACAGGAACTTAAAGTATGAGCTCAGGAATTTGTTCATGTACGTTTCTTTGTATTTTGCAGACCGGTCATTTAGGACTGCGCATATTGACATTCTAAACAGCCTGCATTTTGTGATGTTCGAATAAATCTCCCATCACATTTTTTTTTGTGGAAAATAAAATGATAAATTATTTACCTCAATTTGTTATCTGACTTGCAGCCATTTAAGTTATACTTCATTTTAAATCTTCATAATTTAGGATTATATAATTTTCATTAGTTTTTTTTTTGATCCGGGCAATATTATTAAGTCTTAAGTACGTATAAATCCGGAAAGTTGTTTTTATTATTTCTTTTTTGGCTGTTTGTCATTTAAACCGTATATATATTTTCTTTTCCCAATTTGTATTTTGGGCTGATTTTGAAGCATCTCAACTGCAATATTGAATAGTTAAATAATGTGTACACATTCACTTATAATTATTTACTTATGGACATTTTCTTGTAAATGTTTATTTGTGAAATATTTTCTTTTGCAAACTAGAGCTAATTTACTTAATAGTATTTAGCTTATAAACATTTCTTTTATAGAAATTTTGTTTATATTTCTTCAGGTGATATTTCCGTTGTCAATAATTGCTTCTGCAATATTTATACAAGGATCCTATGAATTTGAGAATTTAAGTTATTTAATAAGATTAATTTTGTATAATTTTTCTTTAGTCAGCTTAAGATTTTGTCAACAATGTCTATGAAACATATTGATTGTTGTCATTTCTTCTGAAGTTGTTCTATAATTTACATAATCATGCTCTGAAGTGTGCCTTTCTATTGTCGCCGCGTGCTAGCCGTGTGCTTCTTGACTGTTGCCCCAAGAGCATAAAGTTGTCAACTTATGAAAATTTCTTCTCTACTACTCTTCCACTCTTCCTTTTGGCCATGATGCTTACATGAGGCTCCTCCATCTTCCATAGCCACTACAGTCTTCAACCTTCACCTTGATACCTGAATAATTCTGCAAAGATACTGTTTTGATTACACCATTCCTTAAGTATCCGGATATGTAAGCCCTTTTTCATTCTCATCTTCTTCGTCCACTTCTGTCGAGATGGACATTTGTTTTAATAAACTGTGACAAGATTTGTCTGGATTCCCCAGTCAATCTCTTCTCCGGAAGTCATCTTCATCTTCTGTCCACTATGTAATGTAAAGTTTTGTCTGTAGTGTGCTAGTCATGCCCATCGGGATTTAAAATTAAATTTTTCAATTAGGACTTTTAACCTTTCTAAATTTTACAAAAGTCAATTTTATGTAATTTCTTTTTTCTTACCTTCATTTCTGAACCCCAATATAATCCAAAATTTTCTTTCATTAATTTAAAGGGGGGATTTTAAGTTTTTCTTTAATTTTCGTCCCTTAGCATCTTACTAAATGGCTAAAGTGGCTAAAGTCAAATAAATATTTTAATTTTTTTGCATTTTATATACTGGATTTCTTTTTATTATTCCCTGTCATAAATTAATTTTTACAACTGTAGCATTCTTATTACAGCTAAGGCTTTGCATCTCGCGCAAATATATAATTCTTTAAGCTTGATTAAGTTTAAATGCATATCAATTTTCTTTTTCATTTGTGATGGCCACACAAGTGCTCTGAAGTTTGTTTTTTTGCATAACTAATGCATGCTCTCTTAATTTTACTCAGCAATTTTTCATGTTGCTATGCTTTCATTAAATTACTTGATTCACGTACAATTGTGGGTTTCTTCTTGTATTGTACTTTACTTCTTGGATTTATGGGGATTAATGTGTAAAGATAGATCTTTATAAAGCTTATTTCTTTTAAAATATTAAAATATAAATTCAATTCTTTTACCATGCCTGTTGCTTATGTTTTCCTGTCTGCAAACACACCTTAACCGCATACAACCTTGTTTAGCTTAAATTTTATGGTATTATAAGTCTTTTTCCAGCTTAAAAAAAACACACACACAATGCAATGTCTAGTCCAAATGATGTTTAGTTTATAAATCCACTATACTTTCCTAACGATATTTTTCTTTTATGTTAATCTCACTAATGTTGTGAAAGTAGTTTATTTTGGTAAAAGTAACAATTTTTAAAGAATTGGTGATGACAAAGATTTTTCATCCGTATACTGATCCAGAGGTAGATAGAGTGAACATACCGGAAAAGACAAAAACCCCCAAGGACACGAACCTCTTGGAGTTTCTTTTCCTTCTGCCAAATAGGACAGTCTCTTGAAAGGGCAGAATGGGCTCCCTTGCAATTACAGCACCGGAACTTGTTTGAACAATCTTCCGTCTCATGTCCGGGCAGGTCACACTTGCAACAAACTGCATTAAAATGACAGTTTGTTCTCGTGTGGCCGTACTTCTGACATTGGAAGCATCGCAACGGGGTGGGGATAAAGGGTCTCACGTGACAATTGTAATGTGCTAAAAAGGAAAACTTCTTCTCGGCACGTACAGCCATCAACAAAGCAAAAAAAAAAATATTTGCTGGCTACTTACCCTCTCAGAATCAACTAGAAATGACTCTACCAAGATTAATGATTTCTTCCCTAAAAATCATTAAGAATCCCACTAAACCTCAGCGAGTGCAAAACTCGTAAGAGATAGTAAAGCTTTAACAATTAATATCTAACCCTCGTCAGAAAAAGAATTAAATTAAAAGATAAATAAAATAAAAAAATAAAATAATGGACCTTTTTTTAAATAAAAATATTGTTATATACTTAGTACTAAAAAGATATCTAGTACTTTTCAGTATCGATACTTTATCAGTTAGGAAAAACACTACAATTGGGTAATAATTCGATCGTCACTGAGTATTTTAACGGATAAACTATTTAACCGGACAAGCTATGTGCAGTGGAGTCCTATTTTACGTGGCGTTTTACGCAAGTGTGACCCAGGCCAAACTTTCCTGGGTGGCTGACGTCCGGTAGTTATCATCAGCAGCATTCGCCGAGGAGAGACGACGTGCCAACAAAGAACGATGTCATTGTTTACTCGTGGAAAATGGGGAAGTGAATTCTGACCTCGACATCTTGTCAGCTTTCAACGCCCAGTTTTCATCCTTTTTCAATAACCCAATCATTCCATCAGACGACACAAAGCAGTGGATTGAGGATGCTGACCTATCCATCTATCGTCCCTTTTCCGAAGACGAAGTAAAGACCAGGTATGGATGGTATTTCATACTCATTTTATAGTGCGATATGGAAATTTCTTGGGCCTTTCTTGATACAAGTGTTTAATTCAATCATCATTGACCCGTCTTCCATCACATCGGACTTCGCCATTGGGAAAATCATTCTTCTCCCAAAAGTGTCGTATCCAGAGCTTGTTACCCAGTGGAGACCATTAACCCTTCTAAACACGGACTATAAGGTCATCACTGGAGAATTGCAACAAAGACTGAAAATTTACGCAGAAGAATTTATTAACCCCGGACAATCCTGCTCAATTCCATCATGCAGGATGCCCGACAATCTGAATATGATTCGGTGTGTGTTGGAAGAGGCGTGTGCTCGTCATCAAACCCTTGCTGTATTTACCCTTGATCAAGGAAAGGCCTTCGACAAAGTGAACCACGAGTTCCTCTACACATTTTCCGACACCTTCGTCTTCGGACTTTTGCCACGTTTAATTCCGCACTGTATATTTCGGCCACATCATGTGTGGCGATTACTGCTTCCATATCTACCACCTTCAGCCTGCTTAAAGGTGTTAGGCAAGGGTGTCCTCTTTCCCCCTTGTTATACATCTTTTATTTGGAACCATTATTACAATATCTAAATCGCCACCAAGATGTTCGAGGATACGATCTTCCAGCTGCATCGATAAGCATCAAGTCGTTAGCCTATGCGGATGACGTGGTGCTTTTTGCTTCAGACGCATATTCCTTGAGCTTCTTCAAAGAAACGTTTAACCACTTTAGTACTTCGACGGGGAGCCTGTTATTGAGAATTAGACCACAGATTATCTTAATAATTTCCTAATATCATTGTGTGACCAAATTACAGTGCTGGGCTACGTGTTCTCATTCAAACCGAAGATTGATCTTATGCACTGGTAACAAGTGCTAATAAAGTGCATTTCTCGCCTTGACCAAAACTTCCGGTTTTCAACATCAATGTTTGTCGTGGTGAGATACATCACGACTCGTGTGCTTCCAGTTTTAACATCCAAGTACCTATTCACCTTGCCTTCGTATAATCTCCTTATGAGACTTCGTGGGGCAATTGTGAAGTGTGTTTGGGGGACATCTGCTCAGCATCGTCATCTATTAAGAGCTTCTTTCCTCTTTAATCCCTAAGACCTCATTGCGGTCAGACTGGCTGCTTTGATTCCGGTATTCCTTAGCACTCCCCCTTTATGGGCGAACTTCTTCTTCTTACATCTAAGACTTTTCTTCAAGATGAATAGGCTTCCGTTATCTCTGTTGTTGCCAGTAGTAATGTAGCAACATCATCCAGATATATGCAAATCCTTTCACCTGAACATAGTAACTATATTACCGATGCTATGCCTTATTGATTCACAGGATTGGGGAATACTTCGTCTTACATGGTTCTTTCAGCAGACTGACCCTGGTGAATCGACAGACAACGTTCGATTTCTTCCCGACCATGGGCAGCGACCATAAAGCTTCTAAAATCCTTTGCCTTCGAGAAAGCAATGTTTGATTATCAATAGGCGGCTGCTGCATTACCGGTTCTATTCCCTTCATCGTCTTTTTCAGTGGAAGGTGATCAGTTCTGTTGGATAATCCATGTGCGGCGTAGCCAAGACTATCAGCCACATTTTATGCGAGTGCCCGTTTGCAAAGTCTAACTAGGATCGTTTGAGGCAGCATTACGGGCTGGTGCATTTCTCATATCAGTCTGTGCGCTTCCTCTTAAAAGATTCCACTGGCTAGGTATTTAAACCGGACCTAGCCATTGCGATCACCTTCATTAATAAAGAACTCTGGCTGGCCCATTGGAGTCGATCGCAGGGACATCCTCTATCACCCTCGATCGTATGGAGGAGAGTAGCCACTCAACTTCGATCGTTCTCCTCCTCGAATGGTTACTTTCAAGAAAACGCTTTACAACATCAAAGTGTTTATGCGAGGTCATCGGAGGCGACCAGACCTTCCTTTTCACCTTTCCGATGGCTTTCTGATACCTCGTCATTTGTGAACGGGCATCGTTTTTGAGGAGTTTGGATAAGTCGCAGGCTGCCTGATACTTTCAGCATGTGCGCCTGGACGCCTAGATTTTAAGACCTGTTGATTAGGTGTTCGCTGAGGCAACACCATCAGCCTCAGCTCCAACAGCCAAAGGATTTTCTCCGGTAGGACTCAGACCTCTTCCAGCCAGCAACGCCGTCGGCCCAGGCATCCTAATAAAGCAGAGGGAAAGCGAGGAGGCCGCCCTAAAAGCCAGCCTCTTCTCAAGACTGCTATTACTGATAGCCGATAAGGTGACAGCCGAACCGAGGGGTCCAAGGCATACGTACGAGGTAAGGCACGGGGCGGTCGTCCTCACGGATACCAAGGAGAGTAAAAGCTGCAGAAACTCGTCGAAGACGCCCCGGGTCGAAGACTCAGTCGGAGACGGCATCGGAATCGCTATTTCGCCAATCACCGAGATTTTAGTATAGTAACTGAATGGCTGGGGAGATTTAATAACAAGGCATATAATTTTTTTTTTCAGAATCTTATATTTTTGATTTTGAAGGTAATGTTATGAAAAATTATTTTTATGAGCATGGACTTAAAATACAGGGTGTTTCAAAATTATGTACAATAAATTTAGTGACATATTCTTCAAGTCAAAAGAAGACGAAAATGTTCTATAGCACTTAGTCTGGAAACGATTTATTTACGCGATACAGCCAACTAAACCCGTGGCTCCAAATTACAGGAATTGTTCAAAGTGCCCACCACCAGCTCGCACGCACGCTTCGGCTCGTTGCATGAGCGACCATCTGATGTCATGGAAGAATTCGTCGCCAGCATTACGAACGGTTTGGCATGCATTTTCAATTCGTTGTCGCAGATCCATAATGTTAGGAACTTCTGTGCTGTAGACGATCGTTTTCACATGACCCCACAGAAAAAAGTCCAAGGGATTAAGGTCTGGTGATCTTGCAGGCCAGGCTACCGGTCAACCTCGACCTATCTACCGATTCGTGTATGCAGCATTAAGGTGTGCTCGCACAACATGGCTGAAATGAGCTGGAGCGCCATCATGCATGAACCACATGTTAGATCTTATCAAAAGAGGAACATCTTCCAGTTATTCTGGCAATGCATTCTGCAGACACAAAAGATACGGCAATGCCCAGTCAATCGTGGCGGCAACACATAAGGGCCAATTAAGTTATTTCCGACAATTCCACATCAAATGTTCACGGAGAAACGCTCTTGATGCGCTCGAGCTCTGGTACATGCGGGGTAGCATATGCCCAATAATGCTGGTTGTGAAAATTTACTATTCCTGTCCGGGTGAAGGTTGCTTCGTCCGTGAAAAGTATCTGGCTGAGACAACTAGGGTCTGCAGCATGACGAAGTTGTATCCATTGGCAAAATCGTTGTCGGTGTGGATAGTCCGTTGGGTTCAGTGCCTGAACCAGTTGCAGATGGTATGGATGCAAAAGCTGACCGTGAAGAATGCGCCAAACAGATGAGTGCGGAATGTGTACCATGGAAGAAATACGACGGGTGCTTGTCTGTGGTTCATCATGTATGATGTCAATTATCACATCCTCCTCATCCGGAGAATGTGCTACAGGCAGCCCTTGTCCTGTTTGACGGCCAAAGGAACCACGCTCCCTCAAATGTCTGTCGACAGATACAAATGTTCGGTTATTTGGCGAACGTCTATTCGGAAAGCGTTCTTGGTAGAGTCTTCTTGCTTCCACAGCATTTCCGTCCGCAAGACCATACATTAGGTGCATGTCAGTGTATTCTGCACTGGAATACGTGTACATGACTTCTTTTTTTACGTAAATCGTAATGCGTATGTCAAAGCACGCAAACATTCTGAAATTGATTTTCCTAGTGGATGTACAGTACTGGAAACAACCGTACACAACTAATGGAACAACCGTAAAGTAGGTTTAAATGGAACAAACCACTCAACCTAGTGTTGGGTCGAAACGCTGGAACTGCTAAAATATCGTCCGCTAACCACCGTGCTTCCCTACTGTATGATATTGGATTACTCGCAAACAAATCGTTTCCAGACAAAATCCTATAGAACATTTTCGTCTTCTTTTGTTACTAAATATATGTAGAAGATATAACAAAAGAAGAATATGTCACTAAATTTATTGTACATAATTTTGAAACACCCTGTATATTCATGTGGAAAATTTATACAGTAATTAAATTAAAACAATTGATTTCTTTTTTGGAAAAAAAATGAATTTATTATTTTCGTAAAAAAAATATCATCCTTATATAAATATTCGGCGTAATGAAGATTAGCATTATGAATAAGTAATTGCACGTTTATATATTATGCAAACATAAAGTGTTTTTTATTTTTCTTTACTTATCTTTAATTGTAATAGAGCATTTTAAGTTAAAATCAGATTGATATTTATTTAAACACAAAAAAGCTT
>JAHWFO010043741.1:0-14074 GCA_023313115.1 Rhysida immarginata
GGCACTCAAGCCCCTCCACCACGTCAAGGTAGTGCCCACGGAGGGGCAATCTGTTTGGAGATTATGTGGAAAAATAAAAGTTGAATTGCTCTAAGGAATGTACACGTGTTTTTTTTTTAATCCCGGTCACGATTTTAGAGAAAAAATATGCGATATTACTTATTGATCACCTCTCGTAATACCGCCAACAACCGAGTTATCTGTAACATAAATTTAATTTGGTGGTTGATTGGTTTGTTTAGGGTTTACGGGCTCATCAACTGCGCCTAACGCAAGGTTTAAGAAAAAAACCCACCAAAGACATATACACTGTCACCAAGTGTGTTGACAGACACTTCGTCCAAGGCTGCCGATCACTTGCGGTTAGAGCCTGAGTTGCATGAACCAATCAGGAAATTTTTACTACTCTCGGCCCTGCGAACCGAACGGCCTATTTCGCAGAAGGTAGGGACATCTGTTTTTTTGGTAAACATATTTATCAACTGTGATTTACAACTGGAAAAGGGACACAAAAGCAACGTTCATAAGTTGGTGCTGCGTCATGTCCAAAAGCGACGGACAAACTGGGGTAAACTGTGTGAATGATATCTAGCGGATGAAAAGTGGAAATACGTGGTCTCACTACATTGGAGTATGTTTACTTAAGCGACTGCAACAAGAGCCGAGCAATTTTTTACCGTCTTACGGGTTATAAGGGCTTCAGAAAATAGGAATGCAAGGAAACATTTTCAAAGGGTTTCATGATCGTGGCCAGATACAGCTATAATGGCAAGTTAACCTTACACAGAGTTGAGTCAAAGGCCAAAGTCAACGCCATGTACTATCAGACTAACTTTCTAAACCCCGTATTTAACCGCGACATCCCCGGTTTGTACGGAGATAAACAGGGTATGACTGCACCAAGACAAGGCGTCGAATCACACCGCCCCGTCAACTCACCTGTTCCTAGAAGGCATGCAAGAAGATACCGGAATCTGCTCTATGCATTCAGCGACACAACTGCTCTATCCATTAAAAGAGCCCTCGGAAAGAGACGACCGAGAACAATGGAGGGTCTTTAGAAAGTGTGAACAGGAGTGGTTGTGAATTGTTCTTGGTGTTCTGGGTTCCATGCTATGCAGGGCGACCAGATTGAACACAATCGTTGGTGGCGAAAGAGATTTTCTACCTTTCTGCCCTCCGTAACTTCTTACCATAGATCTCTAATAATCCGGTGTATATCTTGGCCATTTCATTTTCGGAAGCATCTACATCAAGCTCAGAAGATGAGGAAATCATTTCTGAGCTTTTTGGGAAGCTTCCTCTGTTGGTGTGTCGTTCCGCCGTTTTCGACGGTCACTCGAACTCTTCTGTCCACCTGGGTAATTCACCATATTCCTTACCGAACGAGGTTTATCTTTGGTATCCAAAGACATTTCCTGTGTTTGCTTCTCGCTGTGTTATTCGTTTTCTGGATCTTTCGGTAGGGCTTTTTTATTACGCTATGTGTATAGCGATTTCTTCCACAGGGATCTACTCTCCTTCAATGATGTTGTTACTGTTATCCTATCTATTGACATTACACTCTTTCTCGTAGCCTCATAGCCTTTCGGTTTAGTCGTAGAATTCCTGTTGAGATTTTAACATTACTTTCGTTTCATTATATGAACAATGTTTTTGGGCTCGACCTATTTGAATCTCGTTCTTGGTCTTCCAAATCGGGCAACTCTTGACACTGTAAAATGGCCACCGTCGCAATTGCTACACCACGGAGTAACGTCGCAGGTGTTTTTTTTTCGTGTTCTATTGGTTACACTTGCCACAAACGGCTGGAAAGCGACAACTAGGCTTTGAATGGCCGAATTTTAGGCACTGAAAATATCGCAGCGGATTTTGGACTGAAAGTCTTATACGTTCCCTAAGATACCGACCTTGATAAAATTATTGTAGTCCTCTTCCCTCAAACGTCACTATGAAGGAGCCCGTGAGGTAAACTTCACAGTTGACCTCTACTGGATTGAATTCTTTTAATATTTTTGCGCCCAGATTCTCTAATTCCTTAGTAAGAAAATCGTCCAAGTGACTGCGAAGATCTCTGCAGGAGAAAATTCCCCTGCAGAAGTTAAGGATAGAATGGGGAAATACATTTAATTTCACCCGTTAAGGTCTTACAACGCATCAACGCTAAAACTTGCTTAGTGTTAATGACCTCCACTAACATACAGCCATTTAGCAAATGTCTTATAGACTTCAGATCTCCTTCATTCGCATAACCCACTATCTTTCTCATAGTCCTATCTACTGAATACTGAAAAAAACATTAAATGATCTTCCATCCTGTACAATCTCCAACTCTATAAATCGTGATTTTTCGCACTCTTTTCATTGTTCTTTTCACTCTTCTCCTGATCGAATGTTTTATTTTCACTAGTTTCGTTATCAGTTTCGTTATCTTTAAGTTTCACAACTTTTGTACGGTGGTGAAAGGTCCGGGGAATACGGTGGGTGAAACAGTTCAGTAACCCGACGTTGAGACAAACCGCTTTACAAGCGTAGCGGTATGCAGCCGTGCACTATCGTGCAAGAGAAACCAAAAGCCAAGTTGCTTCAGATGTGGCCCTACACCTTCACGGTTTCATTATCATACACTGCTTCAGCATTGCATGACTTTCGCGTACTGAGTTACGCAATTTGTACAAGAATTTCAAATTGATTCTCTGCTGCATAACACGCCACAAAACCACCGCGCAGACAAAAGTTGATAGTAAATTTATCAACACTCACAGGCCCACGAAACACCACGCACTACTGTTAACTGAATATTAACGGAACACGACGAAGGTGTCGCTGATAATCGGGTTATAAGGCAGTGTGATTTACTCTACTTATTGGTCACACCTTGAATGTTAATTAGAGCCATTTTTGGGATTTTTAGGGTTTGCGTTGTCTGGTCGTCAACAACTTTTTCCAGTGGAGTAGTCGTTGTGGCTGAAGACTCTACTGATCTGCTCTACTTTAACAGTCCAGCGTAGGAACGACCAGACCCATTGCTACATTACCATTGGAGCGAACCAATCTTTTTGCGTCGTAATAAGTGCATTTGTTTTTCTCTTTAATTGCTCGCATTTCTTTCTCAGTTCTAAAATCGGACAATCTCTATAAATTGGGCATGGACTGCCTTACAATCGCAAGTATCCTTCACGTGGCCCTCTTTGTCACACTTGGCATAAATCGCTGGGAAGGGAGAACTAGGCTTTGTATGGCCGAATTCGAGACATTGGAAGCAACGCAACAGCCTGGGCTCGTAAGATATAACCGTGCCGGCGAACAGCTTTGCCTGATCAAATAAGGAAGGTTATTGCCTACAAATGTAACCAGAGAGGAATGGGTGGATTGGAGCTTAGGTTAGCAAGCACGTGAGCGGCACTGGATCGGGAGCTGCTGCCTCCGTAGATAGAGATTGAGTTCCGCTTTCCAAAGTTAAGGTATTATCCCTCGTAGAATGGCTGCACTGTTTTGTCGGAGTGGCGTAGATCACTCTGGAACGATGAGAATAAGTTGGGACAGGCTTTACTGCATGACGACGGGATTTGGCGGGTCGGCCTTCCTCTCGCTGGCGCTTGGAGCTCTCGTTACTAACTCGTCCCGCGTTCGTCGTCTCTTGCTGATTAGCATCAGTTTTCTTACGGGCCTGGAATTCGCTCGAAGAATGGCATTCGTTACTACCTCTTTTGTCCGAATGATTCCGCCCAATAGCTTCTCGCTTCACCGGGGAATTCCGTCCGTCAACCCGGCCACGATTCTCTCTCTTCCGTCTTCTTAAACGTCGGCGCTTAGCCGCACTATCGTCTATTAACATTCGATCCGTAATCTTCCTAAGTCTTACTCCATTGCTCTCGTAATCTGGCCTGTCCCTTTTCTTTTCTTCCAACGACGACGCCTCGCCTTTACTTTGCCGTCTCATTTTTATTGCTCTTTGCTTTTTAATTTCGTCCAACGAACTCTTGGCCGTATTACTCTTAGTGGCGGGGGAGGACGACTGTGAAGAAGATGCTCGATCTTTCTACCTGTTTCTCTTTAAAGTATCGCGCTTCTTCTGACTTCTTCCCATCGCCTCCAATTTATTTGACAGTAATTCAAGCCAAGGATGAAATTACAAAATAGTAATGTGTTGAAATGTTTTTTCCACAGAAAACCACTGAGTTGATATTTTTTTCCGAGGTGTGGATTATGTTTCATTTTTTATTTTGTATCCAACTAATGTATTGATATTAAATTATTGTACATTATAGATTAGACACAGGGAGTCATTAAAACATTTTTGTTTTTGCATTTTCAATTCAAATATACGGAGGGTTGATTCAGATAAAATGAGACGACTTTGCAGTTCTGTTACGATGGTGTAATACCATGGCGCCACCATCGGTTGTGTTCTATGTGAGAACCACGTTGTTGGACTATTGCCCGGCACCGTAATTTCCACTGAAGTAGGCTGAGTTTTGAGGGACTCCATGGGAAGTTCGTTCCACACCTGCTGACACTTTCCATAGCCCATCAACGGTTCTTGGTCGGCGACTTCCGAGCCATCGTTTCAGGAGACCAGAACCACAGAAATCCATCGGTGATGCGTCAGGAGATTTTACAGGCACAAGAGAGAAGGGAATAACTCGTATGCCCGTCTCCTGTTCCATCTTCCTGTAGTAAGCCACAGATGACTTGGCAGTATGGCTTGATGCCTTGTCCATGTGGATCCAAACTTTTGATTGCTCACCAGGGTACAGACGTGGGATATCCTGCCGATATATGTGGTCCATTACATTACTCTGGAAGTAAGCTGCACTAATTTTACAGTTTCCAGGAACTCGACGAATCGTGAGCAGTCCACGTGAGCAATATCCGGCAACCACCATGAAGCCCTTTGAAAACTTTTCCTTGCACCTTCGGACAAAATCGGACCTCTCCTTGCCCCCTCATCATCGAAGTACACCCAAGCTTCATCCAAGGAGACAACCCACTTCCATCGGTCACCTGCAAGATGGTTTTCATACAGTTTTCTGGCGTTGGTGAATCGTTTCTGCACGTGCCTGGCCGACAGTCTGTGACCGCGCGCTTTATGATGTCGCTCCAGCCCAAGATTGTCATGAATTATTTTGGAGACTGTTGCCTGTGAAATACCTTTCCTTTGGGTTAGACTACTCTGTGTGGGAGGATTTTCTTTCAGCACTTCAGACCGAATTTCTCGCACCACCTGAGCTGGGCATGTTGGTTGGGGCTTGCTTCTGGTCTGCTTCTCTGCTCGTCCACGTTTATTAGATGGTCGCAATTTGTTCTTTTTGATTATTCGACCCACAGTAGCTTTGGATACCACAATACCATTTCGTTTGCATAATTCCACAATGCACGAAAGACTGAAGTTAGCGTCGGAAAGGCCAAACATATACCCTTCCCAAAAAGCTGTGATTTTGGAAGCCACGAAATGTCCCAAATAACAGCAACAAGTGTATACAAAGCTAATTCCCATGAATAGTGGACGATTCATGCAAATCACATTCCGTCAAGGTCATACGCGGCGTTTAAAGTCGTCTCATTTTATCTGAATCAACCCTCCGTAGGTTTTCTGTAACTTTTCTTTTCCTTGTCAATAATAAGTCACACAATGAATTCTTACTTTTGGCCAGGGGTTGTAATTACATTGTTTCCTGACAAATAAGACCTTTCGTGTTAAGGTTGCCTCCTTGTCTGCTCCTTGCGATGTAAATGCGGGTGCTCCCCAAGGCTCTGTCTTTGGGCCAGCCTTGTTTAATTTCTTTATTCACGAATTTCCTAAATTTGCAAAGTGCAATCTTTACTTGTTTGCTGACGACGGGTCCATCATGACTCGGGCGCGCAATCCAGTCCACGTCATCAGTTGTCTACAAAAAGCTTTAACCAGTGTGGGGGCTGATTCTCTAAGTGGCGCTTAAAGCTGAATGTTAATAAGTGTAAAGCCATATTCATCACATGCAAAAGCAAAAATCCTCTAAGACCCCTCATGTTAGGAAGCTTGAGTGGGTTAAAAGTTATAAGTACCTCGGAGTTGTGATTGACTCCAAACGCAACTGGAACGACCATGTCCAATATGCATTTAGCAAGGCTAAGAAGGAGAAGTTTAGTCCGATTGCTCTTCTAGGGCGAAACAAAGCCCTTGGAGTGGACAGCAAACTTGTGTTATACAAGGTAGTGATTCGCGCTATTCTACTTCACAGTAAGCCTGCTTGGGCTTTCATCTGCAAGTCGAGGTGGAGGGATCTTCAAACCTTCCAAAATGATGCCCAAGTTGACAGAAGAGTTCTCAACAACCTTGTCCATCTATAAAGATCTGGGGATGGCCCATATTGACCAAGAAGACCCTGTCATACCCTGAATATCATTTTTGAGGACATTAACAAGGTCGACTTCCCTAACTACTGGATCTCCTAGATCCTAGCTTTTTTGGGTTCGCTATTCGTCAATCTACAATCTGATTCTCTCCCAACCGTGAAGGGACTCTTCTCTGGATGACTTAACAGGTTCATCAGGCTTCTTTTCCATTCAGTGTAGCTCATTTGGTTTACTTTTTGCGCCAGTGTGTAACGTGAGCTAGGTCCTGGACCACTCGTGCTACTTTTCTCACTACACTTCAATCAGTTGTTGATTGTCTTGTTGTCTGGTGGGGCAGCAAACATAGTCAAACAAGGCATCGGTCATCGGGAAACCACCACTACCAGTTTCTCGGAATTGGAAGCTGTGCCCGTCATTATAAACGACGTGGACGTAGGGGAAGTTAAATTTATGTCCTTGTATAACTCGCCCAGGCATAAGCTTGATTCCTGCCAGCTCGATGCTGAACGGAACTATTTCACTTATTATGGCGGGTGACTTCAACGTCAAACACTCACACTGGAATTCCAAAGGTATGAACCATAATGGAATGCCTGCTTGAGCGTGTATCTGCAAATCAAGGTCGAAGGAACTACAGACCTTCCAAAATATAATTCTCATGGCCATTGTAACTCTCGATAGAAGAGTTGCGAGCAACTACTCCATTTATGATGACCTTGGCACACATTGGTAGCTTCGTCCAGATGCTCCTTAAGAAAATGGTTCTTAAAATCGAGACTCATGATAATTCCTTGGCAGCGAGTATATAGGACCACTCTCTAGCCGTTAGGGGGTTCCATAAGATGTCCTGAGGCCAGGACGAAAGATCTCGTCGTTCTTCTCCTTTTAGTTCCTTTTTATTTATGCTTATTGATTTTGCATTATTATACTATGTACAGCAGATGAATAAACCCACAGTTATTATACAATTGACTCAAATAATTTATTCATTGGATTAGCAGGCCAAGATCTTTGCCAAACAGACATGAGCTTCTTATAAATCACTGGATAGACAATGCTCAGGGATAGACAATAACTTAGGATTGGTAGATAAATTATTGCGTCTTTTGCCGCTTTAGCGACCCGTTTATTTTGCTGTATCCCCATATGACTAGGGATCCACAAAAAACAATTTTAGAATCTTGAGAATCCAGGTAGTACAGATACTCCTGAATTCTTTGAATAAAAGGATTATCAGTATCAAAGAACTCAGCAATTGTAAAGCGCTCAATGAATCAAAAATATCCAAAAGTTGGAATTTGGATATTTGAAAGAAAAGTCAAGCGCTTTAACTATGGCAAACAATTCTGCAGAGAATATGGAAAAATCATCTGGCAAATGATAAGAAAAAATTACATTATCAATGAGAAACTCCCTCCTCTGATCTTGATCCATCTGTATATATTTGAAAGCCATCAGGGATGGATTCTATAAACGCCCCAATTTCTTTCTGCTTCTATGAAATTCGATTTTTTCCCGACAAAGAAATTATATTAGATATCTAGATGGCGGAGCATCCACTGAGGAACCTCTCTAACTACTCGTCCCTCACGAATGAAAGTTTGGAGAATGCTAAAATCAATGCCCAATGTTGAGTACATTAAAATTATAGCATATACAATAGCATACAATATTATATGTAATGGTTAATGTTGTTTATAAATACGTTGTTCCTACATATACTGTATTCAACAGGCCAAGTACAACGTGCGTGGAAGATGCACCACTTGCAAGCAAAAGAAAAATTTGCCGTAGATCACGTAACCTGGACGCACAAAAGGTTCAACGTATCTTTTTTGATGAAAAAAGTAGAATTTAGACGGTTCTGACGGACTTCACAGTTATTTGCGCAAATTTAGATGCATGACATTCGCTATCAACAACACTTCTTCAAAAAAAAAGGCAACAAGGTGGTGGTTCCGTGATGACATGGGGGCATTTGGCGGACTGGGCAAAACAGAGCTCATAGTTGTAGATGGACGAATGAATGCTGAAACTTAAGGAAAGATGTTGTCAGATGTTCTTCTTCCTGTACTGAAGCAGATATCAGGTGAAACACCGGTGGTCCAGTAAGATAACGCCCCTATACATGTTGCAAATGCTAATAGAAAATGATTTGCGTTAAAAAAATTGGACGTTATGGCTTGGCCTGCTCTATCTCCAGATTCAACCCAATCGAAAATGTTTGGGGGATTATGGTTAGAGAGGTTTATAAAGATGGCAGGCAGTACAGTTGTACAGCATCTCTCACAAATGTAATAATTGATATTTGGAAAAAAATACTAATTGATGTTAATCATAAATTGCTAGAATCAATGCACAATCGCTGCATTCAACTTATCAAAACCAAAGGAGAAAAAACTAAATATTAAATTTATTTTATTGCACTTTTTGTTTAACGAGCAATATTTGGGAACAGTCCGTTTTTAGTTTTCTTTTTATTTCCTCTTTCCAGAAAATGGAATCTTCTTCAAAGCATAATACATTACTTTATTTAAAGATTGTCAAACCATTCACAAAATAAAATGGAATTATGTTGATATTTTCTTTATTTTCAAAAAAAAAAAAGCTACACCAGCTATTTTTTGGGGACAGACTTTACTTTTGTCTATATAGTATATGATTAAAAGGCATTATCCGTAAGTAAAAGTAACTAAAATTTCACACACCAATTAAAACATCTCAATTAAAAAATAAGGATACTAAAATTTTTAAAATTTGTTAAACGAACCATTATTGTCTTTATATTCGTAGATTTGAGCCATCTTCCAATATATCTACTTCTTATTTCAGATGTTGATGAACCATATGAGCATTCTAGTCGAGCTTCTTCCTCTTCGTTTTCATTTCGTCGCTTTCTCTGTCTCGAGTTGTTTTGTATCATTTGGGCGATTTCTTACATTCTTCTTGTTAAGACGTAGACCAAGTGTCTTTAGTCTTTTCCAATTGTTTACTCTCCGGGTTGTTATTGCTTTTATTGCTTGATAGCAGGGCTCCGTCACTTTTGGTAGATGAAGGCTTTCGCTTATCATGGCTCCACTCTATGAAGGAACCCATAGATCTTTCTTTCTTTTTCCTAACTTCCGCACCACTCCCATGAAAACAAGACATCCGTTTGACTTCGAAATACGAACAGTTATTTCTGGCTCGTATTGTCTGAATTTCTTTTTCGGCCTTCTATAAGAAAGTATAAATAAAAGGGTCTCAGGCTAGCAAAATGGTAGCGTTGTGTTTAATGGAACCTACGCGTTTCGAATACACTTCTTCATCAAGGTTTAGGAACGACTACAATCAAGTCAATCGACAATCGAACAGCGCAGGAGATAAATGAAACGAGCAGCCCGGAAGCAATGCTTTCATCGCCAGAAAGCAATCAGGGGAAGTACACTGAACTAAGCAAGAAGCCAAATGAAACCTAGTTATGACATCCAGAGGATATAAAGCAGCAGTCCTCAATAGCTTCTACGACTGTATAAACGCCTCAATGTGAAGATCGTTCGCATCCAGCGAAGCGTCAAAGCTCAATCGTCACCTCCGAGAACCGAGTAAAGCAACTTTGATGTCGAGAAGCGACGTCGGAAAAATCGAGAAAGGATTTCAGTTGGTATGCCGTCTTTCTCCAGATGATCGAAGAGGAAGATTCACCCCAATAGATCTACTTAGATGGGCAAACCACAATTTGCGGTTGACAAATGCATCGGATCGGCTAGATTCGCTGGTGGAATATCAAACAAGAAACGCACACAAGTGATGCAGGACACAAATCGAAAAGAAGAAAAACTATAAACACTAATCCATACAAACCACACAAACTATGGACACAAATCGAAAAGAAGAAAAACTATAAACACTAATCCATACAAACCACACAAACTATGGACACAAATCGAAAATAATAAAAACTGAAAACACCGACCCACACGAACATTTTTAATAAAGACTCAGATGTACATTTTGGGTTTCGACATTCGAACAGTGAAGTGTACTTCAGGTGGGACGGAACCAGTGCTTTCACGAGGCTCACCCTTCCAGAATAAATTCTAAAGGAAATATACTGAAGTAGGCAAGAAGCTGACTTATGAAAAAAAATAATAAGACTGACGATTATCAGGGGGAGGGTGAAGGGAAGAGACGGGGGTTATCACATCTTCCAATAAGCCGGGAAGGAGACCTTGCTAACGTTCTCAAAGTTGAGGTCAAGAATCTGCCTCGGCTTTCTATATTTCGTATGCCATTTCATTTCCATCGAGTTTTCCAGTATTCCAGCCACCAGGTCGTTGTCTTGAGTCTTCACCATACTCATCAGGAGATCTAATATAAACTTTCCTATATGAGTCTTGTGTAGATCCAAGTAAATGTATTGATTTTTTACGGTCCTTTTTCCAAGTTGGGCAATTGTCCTCAGAGTAACATTCTGGAACAACTGGAGCTCACTCTATCTGCTTTTAGATATATTCGCTCACACAGGCATATCACAGAGGAGGATGATCCGAATCATCGTCTTGTACAATAATAACTTATTGACGATGCTGAGGGTGCAGTTTCGACCCGGGAGAGCTATAAGACTGTACTTAGTCCTCTTAGCTTTGTTCAGAGCGTAAGTCACGTGACGATTCCAGGAGAGTCAGGAGTAGAGGATAACGCCAAGGTACTTGTAGTTGTCAACCCATTCGAGTTTCTTATTGAACAGAATAAGAGAATTCGGGGAACGTCTAAGCTTTTTATTGAAGTACACAGCTTTGCATTTTCCGACGTTAAGATTCAGTTTCCAGCCATTAAACCAATCTTCAAACTTCTTCAGAACGTTTTGGCAGTACCATCATAAAGAAATATAAATTACACTTTTCGGGTGTTTGGAAATCGTGCAGAAAACAATTAAAGAGAACGGGCCCGAGGACAGAACCTTGTGGGATACCGACTTTAACCTTATGAGGCGTGTTAAGTTTTCACCAACGCTAGCTTGAAAACCTGTTGGTAAAAAAAGGTTTTCACCATCGAAATCAAATCAGGGAGGAGCCCGTCTCTTATTAACTTGTAGATTAGCCCGTCGTGCCAAGTTTGGCCGAAAACTTTACTGACGTCGAGAAAAATCACTCCACATTGCCTGGAAAGGTTCAGGGGGGTGCTCAGATTTTCAGCGAGCCTTTATATCTGCATGTGACACGAGTGGTCGGCACGAAAGCCGAACTGTTCTTTTCGAACTAGACCATTGGTGTGACACTGGTCTTTGAACCTGGTGAGGAACGTTTTCTCCAAGATTTTAGACATCGAAGGGAGTATGCTGATAGGTCAATACTTCGCGGGAATTACAGATTTTGCCCGTGCCTGAGGATACACAATAGCCTGCTTCCAAGTAGTCGGGAAGTAGAAAAACCTCCAACAGCCGTTTATGATATTCGAGATGACGTTAATGATGTTCTTTGGGAGATTCTTTAGGGCGTAATTACTTACCTTGTCTTTCTGGAGCCTTCTTCTTTTTCAGATTTCTTATAATGGTAGCTATCTCTCCGGCCTCGATGTTGATCTTAGTTGAATATTGCGGGACATCATTAAAGTTGATGAGAACATTTTTCACACTCTGGGACATGAGTTGGCTGTCGGGATTATTGTTATCAGGAGTAACAAACTGCATTTCCAGGAAATCTACAATTATTTGAGCTTTATCATGATTAGTTTGCACGTAACCAGTTAAGCCCGTTGATGGGTCGGCATCAGTAGGCGAGATGGTTGTGGCTGGGTAGTCTTTCTTCTTTTTCCAGGATCTGGGAAAATCTCGATAACCAGCCCTCTCCCTATTTTACCGCTCAGACTCCGCCTTTTTTGTTCCTCGATTAGCATCTCCAATGACAGATGGAGAGAACTACTTCTGCTAAAGGGGCAAGCCGTCGATTCATCAGTTGATATCCTGCTCTCAAGCAGGTGCTTCTCCGATGTCGATCGCCTCCCTGATTGCTGCGATGCCGGTGACGCCGATGACGTCTTTGTTTTTGTTTTGCTTCGGAGCACGTGGTACTCGGAAGATACGTCAATCTCCGATCGCTCATCCAAATGTTGCGACTAGAAAGAATTCGCAAAAATATGATTTGGAGAGATTATTTTATGGAATAAATATGTATTAGCTGGTTACTTCGTGCAAGTGGCAATGCGTAATTTTCTTATTTATATCTTTAACTACGTTTTGTTCTAGGACACTTTGTAAGGGTTCACGATAACGATTAACTGTAACTGACTACCGATTATCCGACATTTTTGTTCTCAGTATCTTTTCGCACTTTCACGAGATATCTTACTTATAATAATCACACCGGACAAAAAACTAGTCACCTGCTGTTAACAGTGCGTTGCACATCCCTTCGCTTTAATGCGTTTAGGCATTGATTGTATGAGTGTCTTTAGATAGTCCTAATCTATCTCAGCAATGATGCATACAATTTATCTCGCAGGTAGGCGATATTAGTCGGATGGCGATTCTTACGCTTAATACGTTGCTCCAGATCGTCTCACATATTCTCTATTGAGTTCAGATCTGGGGATTTGGCGGGAAATCGAGGTGCTGCACGATCTGATAATTCTTGTGGAACTACTCCAGGGATCTCGCACTTGTGAACCCTGCAATTATCGTCTTCATAATAGACATTGTCCAGATCATAGATATCCTTGATATGATCCACAAAAGACAGTAGTTGCCCATCCAGAATGTAACGATAGCGATGATGGTTAAGCTTGCTGCTAATTTCAACGAAAGGTCCTTGTTCATTGTACGGAAAACTTGTCCACAGCATTGCAGAGTCACCACCGCCTGCACCATACATTGGACACAAATCGTTGATTCATATGACCAAATGACTCGTTTTCAGTCATCTACAGTCCAGTTCTGATATCGCTTGCACCACTGTATACGAACTTTCTTGTAAACTTGAGTGAGCATCTGATATTTACAAGGTAACCGGTTCCAGATGTCCATCTTTAAAGGTTCTTTCTCGAAATTGTCTATGCGAACCATTATTGACTTCCTGCAGTTCTTACCTGGTTTGAAAGCGGTTGGCCGTGACCAGGCACGATATTCATCTTTGTCCCGTTCAGTCAGAAGTGATTTCCGACCACAGTTTCGACGGTTGTTGCCTGTGGAACATTTCTCGAGCTCACGGATGACTGTGCGCTTTGATACTCCGGCAAAGGTAGCTACTTTGCCCGCCCGAATGTATGATTTCGGGACGGGATTTCCTTTTGCCCGCCCTAATGTATGATCCGTTTTTGCCACTGAGATACCTCAGGCTTACGATCCATTTTTCGCAGTCAAGTTCGACACGGAATAACACAAAATGATGCTAAGAAATGCTCGTATGTTGCTTAGTAACTACTATCTGCAATGAAATGATCTTATGCCCATTCACTTGTATATTCAAACTACTTTACTTAGAAGCGTTTTAGAACTCTTAAAGTGACTAATTTTTTGCCCAGCGAGCTTATATTTTTGATACGAAAAAATAAAAGCGAAATTTTGAAGAAAGATAAGAAATCGAATTGACGCCACAGTATTCTGAAGACTAAAGAGCAACAGCCTTCTTTATTTC
Organism: Rhysida immarginata; assembly: GCA_023313115.1. NCBI lineage: Eukaryota > Metazoa > Arthropoda > Chilopoda > Scolopendromorpha > Scolopendridae > Rhysida > Rhysida immarginata. The sequence goes on from JAHWFO010043741.1 coordinate 13,953, forward strand.
CATCTGTCTTCTGTATATCTTTTGTTCCGACAAAATCTGAAATCACTTAAAATTTCAAAACTTTTCACTGGAATAATTATATAAAATGATTCCAATCTCAACGCCATTCTCGTAAATTACGT